>JABFPB010003815.1:0-16205 GCA_022817645.1 Ceratoteleas bidentatus | reverse complement strand
TGTCTTTATACGTAATATCTTCCAAATCTTAATATGTTTCGCAAAAAAATTCAATATGTTTCAATATGTTTCTGTACATTTCAATATGACATTTTTAATAGGGTTATGAGTTTGCAATTACATGAGTGATATTAGCATTTAACACCTATAATTAATTTTGTATACTTTCATGACAACCTGTTTTGTAAATAAAATTGATATACAACAGTATGAAAAGATATGCGTGTAACAGCTTGTTGCTGCTACATAATAAATATATATTTACAATAATAACATTACTCATAAATGTAATTAGAAGTACTTCAAGAAATATTATGTGTAATTTATGGTTGTATTAAATGTAGGATTAAATAAATTGAATTATTATATTTCAGGTCCGGAAATTATAAGTAAACTTGCTAGAGAATCTGAGGGCAACTTGCAAGGAGCTTTCAAGGAGGCAGAGGTATATTCGTCGACTATCATTTTCATTCATCGTATTGGACGCTATTGCACCGAAACGAGAAAAGGTCTTTTTAAATTTAAATAAAAAAAATCTTAACTTAATAAAAGATTTTGTCTTTTGGATCCCAGGAACAGTTTAATTATTATTTGTAGGTTTATCAAATGTACTTTTGAATTTTCATACATTTTTTAAAATATCTTTTATTATACTGATGACTTTGTTTTATAAAATAACAACACGGCAGTTTGTCTGTTCATCAGTTCATAATTACTTTGAACAGTTCAGAGTTAAGATGCAATTATTTTTTTACTATAAGCAATTACTTTATATCTTACTCTAAGTAATTAAGTTTGCTTTAACAATTCCCGCTACGTTTATAGTCATTTACAAAACAAAAACAGATCATTATACATTTTTTGCGTTTCATGATTCAGTTTTTCATTAATTGTAATCATTCTATATTTACATAGAAAAAATCATACGATGAGATTACCAAAATTACAATAAATTACGATTCTCATAACTGTCATTCCATCTTGACATTTGCTCATACTTCATAATGAGGTATTCCAAGATTCATGAGGACATAATCACTCCTCTCCATTTAATATTTTATGCCAAACTTCGTCGAAAATTTATTTTGTGTATTATGATTTCCCATTACTATCATTCAGTCTTGATATGTGATACAGTGATGCTTTATAATGAGACAATATTATTCCAAGTTTCATTAGAGTATGATCACTCTTCTCCATTTGACATTTCATGTTAAAATACGTTAAAATAAATTTGATGATTACAATTACACAAATTACATTTTTCATAACTGCACTGAGAGAAATTATCGATCTTTAAATAATATAAATTATGTCTACTATGAAATATGTGTATGTTTTATAAAAAGTTAGATTCTGTAATTTTTCTGTGATTATAATACAAAGTTCAGTTGCAAAAAATGCAAAATATCGTTTTTTATTCTTATATATTTCTTTATTCTTGATATCGAATGGAGCAACCCTGTGAAAAATGTTGGATACAAATGAATAAAAAAGAATTGGGTTTTTAGCCAAATTCAGCATTCATTAGAATTAATTGTAATTCATTTTTCGGTTTTGAATGCTATAAATAGTTTAATGAATTCCAATTCATTCAAAGTAATTTTTTTTCAAAATGTCAATCCGACTGGAATGGAAAAGAATAGGAAATAATTCATTTTGTCAGTTTAAATCCAGATATTGGAATTTAACATAAACCATTTTGAAGAATTCAAAATTAGTTGTTGGAAACATTGATAAATCACTGGAATAGAATGGAACTGAAATTCAAATGATGAATTTGGAATCTTTCTATTGAGGAATTCATTACTTAATAATTAATTCTTTTTATTTACTTCTATCAAATATTTTTTGCAGGGTATGTTTGAATTGGTCGTTTAGCATCAAAAGTGATCAGCTGTTCATAAAAGAAATAAATTATACTGTTCACTAATTTTGAATTTCCTATTCATTTTCTGTTCTCTTCTATTAAATATTGTTTACAGGCACAATATGTGCTTGTTTCAATATTAGTCATTTGATTTTGACTGGAAAATGCTTCAAATTTCGCAACATTTATTTATTAATGTTTGTTTAATCATGCCACTCAAACACGATCAATCACCTTAATTCCACATTTCAACAACTGAACAACCTTTAAGGCCACTTCACTGATTACAGTTGAATTTTCAGTTCTCCCTCCTAAACATCCAAAATGGGAATTCCCGGCCTCACCACCTTTATTCGAAACCAGTCAGACCGTTACATGGAAAATTTCCAACTACATGACACCCTCGTTGTCATAGACGGCAATGGCCTCTCAAGCCAGCTTTACACCGCCTGTGGTAGCTACTGTTCCTTCGGTGGCGACTACGACAAGTTCCAGCAAACCACCCGCGAATTTTTCGAGGAACTTGCCCAGTGCAATGTCACCCCCCTAGTCTTGATAGACGGTGGCACCGAGGAGAAAAAGCTCCGCACCGTTATCGAGCGCCTATGCGAACGCATTCGCATGACCAGTTCTTACTGCATCAGCAGCGAGAACTCCCGCTCCGTAATTTTCCCCACCCTAATCAAAGAATCCTTCAAAGCGACCCTTGACGCCATAAACGTGAAATGGGCTCAGTCCACCTTCGAAGCGGACAGCGACATCGCCGCAGTGGCGAAAGCCCTCGGCTGTCCAGTCATGAGCCTCGACTCCGACTTCTACATATACGATGCACCTTACATTCCCGTCTCCACACTGGAAAACGGTGTGACCCGCAAGCCCGAAGGCAAGGGGTACATGAAGCGGTGCAAGATCTACAAATTGGATCGTCTCCTGCAAAGCCACCATGGCCTAGACCGATCGGTTCTCCCATTGCTCGCAGCACTTCTAGGAAACGACTACGTCAGTGCTCGGGAGTTCTCCCGCTTCTTCAACTACTTGAAGTTGCCGATAAGAAGTCGGAGGCTGTACAACGACCAGCAGCGAAGAATCGATGCGCTCCTTAACTGGCTGAAGAACCACAGCCTGGACTCTGCGATCACCGCGGTGCTTGGAAGGATGCAGCAGAGCGAGCGAGCCAAGGTCCTGAGGAGCATCGAGCTGGTGGTTAACTCGTACAATGTACTATCGCCTGGGATTCTCCTGGCACTTGGCTACGAGAAACAGTTCGTTGATGATGTTACCCTGAGCATTAAGAGGAACCCCTACGAGTACAGTAGGAGGCAAATCGTGATCGAGGAAGCTGGTCTGAGTAGGAAGGACAAAATAATCAACGAAGTTGACGAGGAATCCATCCGCCAGGTGGCGCCCCGCTGGTTCATGGACGAGTTCAACATGGGGAAGTTCCCTGCCTGTTACATGGACTACCTGACCCGCCAGATGTACCTGGTATCGGTGCAGGTGGAGAACATCCAGTACCCTTCGACTGGGCTGATCATACTGCCGATTCTCAGGGTTACGTACAAGTTGCTCACTTCCGGCGTTCTGCTGGATGACAAGCCGTTGACGTACCTTGTTCGCAACACTGGTCAGGGGTACCAGAAGAAGAGGCTGGAGTGTCCGGAATCCATCTGTGGGGATAATTTCCCTTCGCTGCACAGGTTGAGGGATATCCCGACCAGGAACATGATGAACGAAACGCTGGGGATTATTCCGGAGATGAAAATCGAGGAAGTGGTGGATTCGTGGCAACTGTATGTCGCGACGATGGTGTTCTGGATGACGCAGGATGTGGAGCCACCTAGGAACTATGCTCATATACAAACGTTGCTGTTTAGTATGTTGTTTAGCATTGTTGATTCGAAGATAGGATTTTATCGAAAGCAGCATGTGTTCTCGAAGGCGTACGGGGAGAGAGTTAGGGCCATTGAGGAGGAGAAGAAAAATGAGGGGAGGCGGGAAATGCCTATGAATGTGAGTTTGCAGCAAGCCATCGAGGAAGTGACGGAAAACGACTGTTTGATGGCAGCACCGTTTTTCATTGGCAACTTCGATATGGACGAGTATCTGAGGAGGAATGTTAAGAAATTTAACATCACGATTGTTCATGTGTTTGGGATGTTCCAGGCGTGTTTGAAACACGTTATGCACTTGAACGCTTTGCTCGGATACCCGTATCAGCAGCCTGCGTTCAATTCGTTGTACAATGGGACGTTTTTGTACAATGTGTACGTGAATTTCAAGAAACGAAACAACATTGAGGAGTACATGAAACATGTGCTGCAGAATTCGCCGAGTTTGCTGAGAGTGGCTCTGATTTTGGTGGAGAAAGCACGACAAATGTGCAATGCGGTTAATGTGAAAATTGAGAGTGAGAACAGGAAGAAGCAGAATAAAAAGAAATCCAGGGTGTGGAAAGATGCGGAGGATACATTGCCGAGTGAAGATGAGGAAAAGGTTGAGACAAAGATTTCTAACCCTTGTTACATGGGAAATAACAAGTTTTCGATCTTATCGCCGATGGATTGATTGTTATGAATAATGCGGTTGTAGTTTATTGAGCAAATGTATAAACACAAAGTGAATATAAAATACTGGAACGTGTATATAACATTAAATCATTAGAAAATACAATCTTTTACTATACAAAATTGTTGTTTTTATTTTAGCAAAACAGTTATTTCCCTAAAATAGCTTTAACGCAACATTTTTAGGTGAATCATTAAACTTGAATGAAAATTAATTTCAGATTTGGTAAAGGCTTGTTGCAGTCGTCACAGTGATATGAATGAAGAAGACATGCTGAACAACATCTTTGTTCTATCTCCGACTTCGGTGGAGAAGTTTTTTGAAATTATACAAGATCTCTCAAAAAACTCGTCAGAGCTGAACCAAGTAAACTCAGGATTCTAATAGGGGAGAGTGACTGATAGCGGGATACTTTTTATTCTATTGTTAATAAAATAAAAATTCATGTCGGAATGTTATAGTTTTTTATTTTAAAGGTTACTTTTAACATTCAGCTATCGAAATGAGATATTAGAGTTCTCATTATATTGATATTATGTCAGCTATGGATGTTAATGAATTTTGTTTCAATCAGTGCATTTTATCTCACTGTTTGACATGGGTTCCTTCATGAGTTGGATGTATGTGGTCCAACAGTGAGAAACAAGGGAAATTTCATGATTTACATAACAAAATAATAAAAAAAAGATCTGTTCTTTAATTTTAGACACATTGACGATAATATAAGATACAAAAAGAGATATCTGGTTTAGTATTCACAATAAATTTTGAAAAAATACTTTTAAAAAATTCAAAATTAAAAAAAAACAAATTTTTTTTTTTAAATTCAAAATTACCTATCAGATTTTGAGCTTCTGTGAGTGACATAGATTATTAGTTTGTAGTTACTCGGTTATTTCTGCTTTTTTTGTTTTATTAAGACCATAATTTTGAACTGTTATTCCCAGAAGCAAGATATATAAAGCAAGTACTGCTAATATACAGTTAAAAACATTTAGTATACATTTAAAAACATTAAAATAATCCCAAACGTGTTGGAATTTTGCACGTTTACCCAAAAACTTGTTTAAATTTTATCTTGGAACGGATTTAATGAAACTTAAAGATTGATTAACGACTTTAATGTCTATAATATTACAAGTTATCATATTTTCAATGAAAAATATTTAATTTTTATTATTGAAAACCTTTGTGAAGAAGAGAAATATTTTACTTTCAACCTAAAAAATTGCGAAATTGCGATATTGTTTTTTAATTTTTGTAATCTGAAATTTTAGCCGTTTATCGAAAATGATAAAATAACGTCTTCTCAATTTTTTCACAATTTTTAGTTAAATAGTTTTTAGTTAATTACAATTTCTCACTGCTTGACCTGTCCCACTACTGGTCCACTCTCCCCTCAAAATTGCATGTTTCCATTTTGATTTCAAGGTTGTAATTGCAATTTCTTTTATTGAACAGATCAGGCTTTTAGTTATTGACAGTATATCATATCCTATACAGTGTTTTGAGAATCTGACAACCCGAACGCAACTTTATTTTAAAATAATCGACCTGATACAACTAATTCAACGCCAAAATAACTTGATTGTAAGTCTACAAGAAGTATACATCAAAAGTACATTGTATATTTTACAATGTACTTTTTGTATAAAGTGCTAGTACTCAACTTCCGTTCGAAGTACGTAGCGGAAAGTGATTAATTTTCATGCATGTGATACAAAAAAGCATTACTTAGAGTAAACTGTTACATTTTTATCTGAAGGTTCTTGTGGTAAACGAATTAACAACTCAAATGAACTATCGAGGAGAACTGGTTTTTGACAGTGCAGGAGGAAAACTGTTGGCACATCGTATGCACAGAAAAATAAAATTGACATCCACAGACGACAACACATTTGCCGCCTGTATACTGAAAAGTCCATTGTCTCCGCAAAGCACGAGTTTATTTCAGGTAATCCTTTATAAAACGTTGCAATGCCCCATATTTTGCCTGACGAATAAAAGAACGCCTATTTTATAGATCACCGAAGATGGAGTCAAAGACATTAAAACACGCTGATATTATACAACAGCAAAATCTGCATTTGACCACACATAATCGTACAACGTAAAACTAATAGGGTAATCTGCGCTCAGTTTTAAACAATACGCTAAGTCGTAAGAACCATTCTTTAATAAGGTTGAAAAATATAAAATACATCACTAAAATGTTATAAACTTCTTAAACCTTAACTACGTTTAGTCGTCTTAATTTACAATAGTAAACTATTCACTAAACGAACAATTTTTAATCTCACGGTTGACATAAAACAAAACAACAAACGCAGACCAAGAGTAACGTAAGGTATATGAAATAAATATCTCATCTTTATGTATTAACACTGCATCATTTTTTTATTAGTCCCACTAATAATGTGATTCGTCAATTTGATCAAAGAGCAGGGATTTGCCGTGACGCAAACTGCTCGGTGACGTTATCAATGGTTTTGTATATAAAAGAATTGCTAGCAGGAAAACTTACATTAGGAATTGCCATTACTTTGATACAAAGAATATGCTAAACAATAACTAGTTTTCTTAGACGTACAAAGTTCCGTGATGCATTTAGGGTAAACGTTCAACGTGAAATTTCCGTGAGCTTATAAAATAAGGGGAAGGAAACGATGCCACGAATGGAAGAAGTGCAGCATTTTCACACTACAGCGATTCTCAATTTATCACAATTTCTTTCTTTCGACGTTGTATTGCTTCAATATTGGCAGTATATCGTGTGCATGATTCATCGAAAAGCAGTAAACTATTATTACAGTCAATTAATGTGGAAATTGGATTTATTTTCGTTCGAGTCTCACGCAAGCACGAGAAATAAAAGGCATTATTCGGACAAACTGTAACGTTGATTTGGACGACAAGTCAGATCCGCTCCAATCGACATAATTCAATTCTGATGATCGATTTCGAAGTTATTTATTCATTGTAATGATATGCAACTGATGGGTAACTGCAAAACATGGGCAACAAGACTAACATAAAACCATTCCGTGTAACGCAAAATACTGTTTCGTCGGTACAATAGTCTGAGCAAGAATTCATTCCTCGGGCATGCAAGAGTCCGGTTCAGTTACAACCTGAATCAATTTATTTGCTTGACTTAACTCAATCAATTATCATATATCTTAAACTATATCACTGTTCCTGTTAGTCAAATCAGCTGACACTTTCGATTTCTTTAGTCTTCCTCCCAAGCAGTCCTCTGTCCGGCATTGTGTACATGTTCTATGATATATTCTTCAAATCGTCCGGTAATTCGTTCTTCGGGTGTTTGTTTTCGAAATGCTGTTTGTATGTCTTTGGGTCTGGCATTTGTGCCTGCAATACAAACAATTGACATTATATAAACTGACAATCTCTGTTATCAGATTTGTGTAGTCAAATATGACAACGGCTTTTGTAGTTTTACTCTACAAAATCCGTTAAGGCAATACCTTGCAAACGACACAAATATGAACAAGTGCTTTTTGTGCAGCCTTTTTTTGATCATTTGCACTATGCCCTTGCTGCTTCTTCATCTTGGCAGCCTTTTCCTGGGCTTTCGCCTGGGATTGGATTTTTTGTTGTCCTCGTGCCATGGTGTGACTGTCAAAGTAAATGAACAATATTAGATGAATACAATTATAATAAACATATCATAATGAATGCAATGAGTACATTAAATAATACAATCATTAATCTTGCTCAACTTCTAGTAGTTACTGTAGATAGCGCATTACAACACAAAAAACTTAAAATTATAGAAACAAAATGCTATATCAAATCATTTGCATCTATAATTAGAAACTGTAATCAACTCTTGGCCTGATTGGACAATGAATTTACACTCTTATGGCCCTGAGACTAATTTAGGAAGTGCATTCACAACACTCCACAAATATGCAACTTTTTATAAAAACTGCATCAAAGACTTTAGGTTTACAAGTGTTGACGAGATTGTAAAATCAGCCATTCAAATTTTACGATTACTTCAGCGTTTCTCAGTGTAAATAGAACGTCTAGCGATAATACTATTCTAAGATATTCAGTGAAAGATGTCACCCGAGCGCAACTTTTACCATCACCCACTGACTTCGATTTAATCGTGAAAGTAGAAAAGTTTAACGACCCCTGACGAATCTCTCGCTCGCCTCGTCTTTCTCTTTTCTCTTGCCATTGTCAAGAAATTGTTTAAATGATGACGACACACAGCTGTCGTCGGAATCAGCATAATCTCTTATCGGGGAACCCGCGCGCGCCAACAACAATCGCGAGTCAGCGGCGAAGGAACAGTATGACCGCGATCACGTTGTTTGACAAGATTTTTTCAAAAATAACAGATTTCTCACCTTTATTGACGAATCCGCTTTTCACCGAAATGCACTACGCGCACGGTTAACCTAGAAAGTGACAAATGTCTGGACTCCGTCCGCGAGCACCGGATCACGATTGAAATTTACGGAATAATTGTCCGATAAAATTACATTCAAAATCAGAAGCACGAAAAGTTCAAAATACCAGCTGCAATACAGTAGAGGATCGATGTCCCTTGACTACGTGTGGCGATAGATGCGCAAATGCGGAACTGTTTAGTGCGTGAAGGCCGGTTTGCATGGAACTGGAAATACTAATCATGACGTATGATTTAGATAACTCGAGTTTCGACGATGAATATTTTTTTCGGGAATACGGCTTTATGTTAGTTTGTATACGTTTTTGTTGAGTTCCTTTATGAATCATTTATTGAGATGATAAATTAGAAAGCCTAATGTAAAATGCTTACAAGGATGTTACTTTTGGACAAAAACCACATAGAAACTAAACCCTAACAGCGATGAATATTTTCTACATATTTGAAAAAAATGTGTAGTACATATTTAATGACATATATTTAACAGTTGGAATAGTACATTTCGTACCCAGGTCGCAAAGTAGTTTTTTCGATATTTTTTGTGCAGGTTGGACAAAATCGGTATATTTCGTACCAAGGGCGCGAAATAGGTTTTTTCGACCGAAGTGCGAACGATATTTTTCTTACGTGTAAAAAATGAACGTTTTGAGTGTCTGCATAGAGGAAGCAAAGTTGTTCTTTTCCTCTCAAGTAATGAGGTGGGACAAAAAATATTTTGTATATATTTTTTAATATTTGTAAATATGCACACATTATTTTGAAAAAAGTTATATAGAAAATTTTTGTATTATTATTTAGTTAATAATATTTGCTACATATTTAAATATATTATTAACTAAATAATAAAATATTATTTTGTTATTTAGTTATTTAGTTAATAATATATTTAAATATGAAGAAAATATTGTTTATATTAGACATTCAGATATTTTTTAAATATTACAAAAATATTTTAAAATATTTATAAAATATTTACTAAATATTATGCGCTATTACAGATAGAGACAAATAGGACTGACCGTAATTTTTCTAATAGTTTCTATGTGTTGATATGCAATTTTTGTCCAAATGATCCGAACTATCGGCATGTTCTGTTCACTGGGATGTTTGGATCCGATTCACACGGTCCTTTTTGCTCTTGCTGAGAATGCCATTTAAAACAGAGTTGGCGCATTTGTATAACAGTAATGCTGACAGCCGAGGTTCAGCAAGAAAAGGACGGAGTCTAGTGGAATCGTCAGCATTAAAGTCCCATTGAATCAAGCCTGGAGATCCAGACATACTCCATGTCCTGGGGGCTAGTGACCTGTTTGAATCTGGATCTATAATTGACCAAGTAACTGGACTAAACTATACTTTGACTGTTCCCGAGGACCAGATTTGACCTAGACTTTCTACTTAAGCATAGATCCAGAAACGCACATTAATTGAAGCACAGTAAGGTCATATTCTGGATTATCCCCACGGCGTGGGGAAAATCTCTAACATTCGCTTCGCGCAAAGGGCACCATTACAGATTCTGAATATTTCTGAAACTCTCACAACTGTAACTATCGGAGCTTTTCAGATCATCTGTCAGAGATTTTTAGAGATTTTCAGAATATTTTTCAGACTTTATCAGATAGTTTTAGAGATTTTACTACTGCAAGGACTATTACGGTAGCATTTGCTATCACTACCAACGTAGCAGTGTGCTAATAATAATAAAAGCTGTTTTAGCATTGAATTTTTTCAGTGTATTTTTTAACCATAGCAATAACAATTGCGCCTGTAGGGAAGAAAGTTAGTGATTTCTGATGGATTGATTTTTCCCCGAGGCATAGCCGAAGGCTGAAAAACATTCGTCGGACGTCATTAACTTACGACGTCATTAACATATCCAGTTCATACTGAAAATATTTCTCCAGCATATTCTGAGGACATTATTGCACTGGACAAATAACGATCCTGGAATATTTCGGAATATTACTGTTACATCTGTCGAAGCTACGGTAGATATTTGTTTGTATTTTTGACTCTCTATCAAGTATATCTTATATAAATCTATATTAATATTCATATGAATAATTTCATATAATGACATCTGTTCAAATTAAAGACGCCAAAGCAAATAATTTCATAATACTTAAAATATAATTACATTTCAATATTATTGCCAATTAAAAAATTGTTCTTGAGAAAACCTAGGTGTATAAATGTATTTCGAATTAGAGAAAGTTCATTTCACTTCAGATGAATAAAACGGTCCCAAACCCCTATCTTCTTTGATAAATGCTGCCACCCTTTCACCAATCATAAATGCAGGAGCTGCAGTATTCCCTGATGTAATCTAAACATAAAATATATTTGTATTACTTTTAAAAATTGTTTACAACTTCCCAGCTTAAAAAATAACTCGTCACCGACACATCTCCGACCCGGAAAAGAGTCAGCATTTCGGCAACCGAAGAAACCTATACAAGTCGAAGATTCGGAGCCGAGTCGGTAAGGATTCATTTTTAGCTGGGTTTTGTTCACCATAACATAACATATACTAACTCTGAATTAATACGTAAATAAGAAATCAGAAGATAAGAGATTATGCCATTACCATTGGCATGATTGACGCATCTGCTACTCTCAAACTACTTATTCCGTGAACCTTCAACATTGGATCCACAACAGCCATAGGATCAGAAGCTGGGCCCATTTTACAGGTTCCCACATGGTGATTGTCAAGCAGAGTATATCTCCCGATGGCACACTCCCAGTACTCCGAACTCTCCAAAGCATGTTGAGCACATTCGCGAGATGGGTGATTTCTTAATACTGGAGAATATTTCTTCATGGATTTTGTATTCACCAATGACAGGGCAATTTTGATACCTTCTAATATCAAATCCATATCTTCTTTACGACTGAAATAATTTGCCCTCATAATTGGATGACTAAAGGGGTCGTTATTCCTAAGATGTAACCTTCCTAAAATCCATAGGTCTTAATGCTGTTTGTTTGTGCATTTACCAGATGAAGATGTGGTACAATTAGAATTGCACATTATATATTATATCATATGAAACATATA
This sequence comes from Ceratoteleas bidentatus, assembly GCA_022817645.1. Taxonomy (NCBI): domain Eukaryota; kingdom Metazoa; phylum Arthropoda; class Insecta; order Hymenoptera; family Scelionidae; genus Ceratoteleas; species Ceratoteleas bidentatus. The sequence goes on along the minus strand of JABFPB010003815.1, from coordinate 4,262 downwards.
TATCTAACCACCTGAACTTCTTGGTCGAAGGACACTAGGATAAACTCCTATACGTGTTTCCCTTTGTCTACTTCCTCGACAATCTGGTCGGAATCCTCTAAAATATATTTGAAGGTCAGGATGGTCTCGTGTACTATTTTTGGATGAAATGATACCAGTTATCTGTGATAAACCGATACTTGCTAAAGGACCATTTCTGTTTTTGAGATACTGGGAAACGGTATTGCGATTAAGTGTTATGTCAGTCTCCTTTACCGACCAAGCTAAATCTATAGCGACGTGGTTTAACAAATTTTGCCCAACACCTGGAAGGTCCTGGACCACTGGCACTTTTACGTCATCTAAGTGACTCTTTGGTCCTATTCCTGATAACAATAATAACTGGGGTGAGTTAATCGTTCCACCTGAAACGATAATTTCTTGGGCTGCTTGCACAACGTGGAATTGACCATTCTGAAATTCAAGCGACCATCTCGTCATATACAAATAAAATATTTTCTAAATCTAACTAGGAGTGAAAAGTAAAATTCTTCGAGTTTCCAGCTGTGAATTAGACGTATTCCCATCTGTCGCTTACTTTGAAATATTCAACCCCAACAGCCTTCTTATTCACCACTATGATCTTTGTGACTGTTGCATTGAGAATAATATCCAAATTGAGTCGATGCCTCACAGGTTGCAAGAATGCCTTAGAACTGCTTACTCGCATGCCATTATGGATCGTAAATTGAGCCACACTGAATCCAGAATTCTGTTCTCCATTCAGATCGTCAGATACATCATAGCCCAACTCTTTGGCAGCATTTAGAATATCGTCAGTCATCCTGGGTTGCCATGGAAATCGTTCAACATTCAAAGGTCCACCAGTTGCATGATACTTCATCCCCACCCTGTGGATCTCCCCATTTTTTTCTGAGTGCAAGAAGTATGGAAGAACCTGGATACAGGAGGATTATGCAATACGTTAGGAAATTTGTTTAGCGTTATATTGCAGTTTGAACACTTACTTCTTTCCAGCTCCATCCAATATTTCCAAGTTTGACCCAATGATCAAAATCGCTTGGCAATCCTCTCATGTACATCATAGCATTATGCACAGAAGTGCCTCCGAGGTTTTTCCCTCTAGGCCATCTGCATGATCCGCCAGTTGACAGACACGTTCGAGTTTCATTGGTGGTACGATATCTCCAGTCTAAATCCCCTCCTGCAAAATTACATTATCGTATATTTCCATATTTAAAGTTTAATTACAGTACACTCTCGCCCAGCAGTCTTCCGCCCTGCAGTCCTCTCGCCCAGCGAGCGCGGCTGGCTCTCACCCAGCGAGCCGGCCGTACCTCGGCCGGTCCCCTCACCACTCTACGCGGATAGAGTGGTGGGGGGACCACTCTAGCAGATTTTTGCAAAGATGCCAGTTTCGTTTTCTTCGTATTATTTCGTACCAATAATAAACACGACTTTGTGAAAAAAATTGGCGTTATTGTGTACAAATATAATAAAACCTACCAAAACACGACTTCAATACTGTTTCACACAAGGTTATGATTGACAATGAATGGTTATGCTTTCGTATAAAAAAATCAGATGACATTTTTTATAACCTACAAATTTAGTTTCAATAACATTTTAAAATAGGTGCAATATTGGTATGTTTAAATATATATAATAAATTTAAATTATTTTTACTTACTTTTCTCTTTTTTGCACTCTGTTCAGGCTGCGACATAATTAACTACCGCTTGTTTGGGCATACCCTCGAAACAAAGAAACCGTTGTGCAAAATTAAAAACACTAACCCGTTCGAACGTATAAAATCCGTCGCGGGGTGGTAGAGTGGGGGACGCCGGCTTCCCCCGTATACAAACGGCTCGAATGTATACAAACCCGCGCGGCGTGGTAGAGTGGGGGACGCCGGCTTTCCCCGAGCTCGGACTGCTGGGCGGGAGAGCGAGGGCAACGGCGAGGACTGCTGGGCGAGAGTCTACTGTAACGCCTTTTTAAGAAATTCCATATTTATATATCGTAATAACTCACGTCTAATAATTAGAAGTGATTTCACGTGAGTTATCACTTGAATCATAAGAAACTTTTGAGTCGGAAGTTCAAATCTCAGAGTTCGACTTTTTTCCAATTTTCATATTTTCCAAATAAATGTGTACACTCAGCATAAAATTAATACCTAGCAACAAAAAAAAACACTTTTTTCCTTTTTTTTATAAATAAATTAATTTTTTAAATAATTTTGAGGGAGAAAATTCCTCTTGATAACATATAAAACCAAACATTATTATCCTAAGAATGTTATTTAAGATGTTATGTATTTAAAATGGTTAATATCCATTCAGGAATAAAAGGATACAACGAAAACACGAACGACTGTTGAGGCCTGCTGAAATATGCGACCTGCTGAAAGGGGTAGTGGTGATAGGCTGCTGGTTGGCCACTTGGAAAGTGGACACTTCCATGATGTACCATTTAGTGAAGAGTCAGTCGGTTATAAAGTTGTATATTTTTTTCAACATTTTGGAAGTCGGCGATCGGCTGTTCAGTGCCTTCGGACAAGATATCATCGATGCGCTGTTATGGACCGCGACTGAGCCACGCTCAAAATTCAAATCGTCGAGATCGCAGCATTTGGGGACTATTCCGCATTTGCTTTTTGCAATGGTTTATGTCTGTATCCTTTTCAAAATCAATGTCTTAGTTATTTTATTCCTTAAATTTATTATAAAATGATTAATTTCAGGATGTAGATCACTGTAGAGGGGAAACAATTTTTGTTGGTCTTAAATGTCACAAAAGTCGTAAATTAAAGTTTTTTTAACATTACTTTATCCAAAAATGCAATCATTATTATTATCCTTAATGAATAACAGTACTTCATAGTATACTGGTGCTTTTCCAAGCAGCAACTTTAAATGTTGCTATAAACAGCAGTAACAAAGCATTTCTCACAATCGTCATGTCGAACAATGTAAGTATTTGTACGTACAAGTACCCACTATCCAAAACATGATACATAAAGTTAAAGGTCCAGGAAAATAAAGTTTCCATTTGGAGCTTTGAAAAAAATGTATTCAATGTCTCTAACGATTTCGTTCATTTAGTTCATGGAACTGAAGGGAGCTGTCTTCAAAAAATTCGACAAAAACAATTTGTTTCAATTGTCCTGTGCTGACGTGAGAGAACGCTTTCATTTGACTATGTTACTGCTGGCCGTTAGTCTGCAGACAATGAAAGAATATGCCTGGCGTGCAGATCGTCTGGCAGTGCTTCTACCTGATTGTATTATGTTGCTGTTTTCGGAGGTTCTCGTAGACTGGGTAGTTATGATTTTGGATTTCCTTATGTCCATTATCAAGAAAAAACTAATGACCAAGAAAATTATGAAGAAAAAACCAGTCTTCATTAGAAGACTGGTTTTTTCTTGATAATTAGAAGTCTTTACTAGAACTCTGATTTTTTTCTTGATAATTCTGATCATCAAATAATATTAAGGGGCCACTTTAGCGAGTCAAAAAAATCGAACATTTTGGTCTTAAGGATGTTATAGGAAAAAGTCAATCTATTAAATAATTTGTTTATTTTAATCAAAATGAATTCTTTGAATTATGAGCTTTTCGAAACTGTAATTTAAATCAGGGCTTACGAGCCTAATTTTCAAGAAAAATTACTTCAAAGTATGCTTCGTAAGCGACTACTTACATAGGCTCTTATGGAGTAGGGTAGGTTTGTGGCAATGATGACTTTAATAAGTTATTGTAAACAAAAAATTTGTTTGGGGTACCAAAGAACTATTCCAATGTAAATGTACAATTCGCAATTGCTCACAATGTGTTATACAGAGACATGAACAGTACGGCTTGGGTCAAATTGTTACAGTCTTAAGTGCCCATTGAACCAAATAAGTCCATATTGGGTATAATCTAGCCCCAGGAGCTGCCCCTAGTTCAAATCCGTTTTATACCCCATATTGGCTCCAGTCTGGGTCCATTTCGTGGACATTTATAGAAGATCCAGATTTGATCAATTCTGGTCCCAGAGTTTCAACTGGAAAAACATTTTTTACAAAATTGTCCATGATGAAGTTTTGAACTCATGTTCTTAAGATCAAAAGTCTCTTACTTTACTAACTGATCCAACGAACAATATACCGATTCGTATCTTATAATGGCTTTTAAGTGTAAGTTTGTGTTTATCTCCACAACATGGGCCCAGACTGGAGCGAATCTAGATGTCTTATTATCCCCACACCGTGGGTC
>JABFPB010003814.1:0-16216 GCA_022817645.1 Ceratoteleas bidentatus | reverse complement strand
GAAAATACTACCAAAAATGTCCTACTAGATACCGGCGCAGTCCAGTCATATGTTAACCAAGCCACCGTGACCGAATTTGGCGCAGAAATCGAACGCCAAACGTCCCAAATTCGCTTGGCTGATGACACGACTACGCGAACTACCGGCACAGTCACACTCCAGCTAACCGTACAATCCGTGACAAAGGGACATATTTTCCACATTATTCCTGCAATGGTCACCCCTATGATTTTGGCATAGATGGTATCACAAAATATCAAATCGCCATTCCACCGCCCCCGCCAGATACAACCAGTCAGACACCAGTAGTATCCGAAATCGCACCCGGTCTAATCGAACAGACACCAAAGGAAGAAGCTATCCTGCAGAAAACCCAGAAGTCTCATCGTAATTATTTAATTACAGAACCTAACCCGGCGAACTAATCCGACATAACGGAAAGCGTTTCACGTTCAGAAACATCGTCATTAAACAACGTCACCGTGAAACTCACGGATAACGGGTCGCACGAGTCACGTGTTACGGATTACACAGATCGCGGGTCGCACGGGTCACAATACTCTTAGGTCACGGGTCTCACAGGTCACGGATTACATGAATCGTGGGTCTCGCGGGTAATGTCTCGCACGGGTCTCGGTTCTCACTGGTTACGGGTCACGGATGACATGGGTCGCAGGTAACACGAGTAATGAAACTCACTGCTCACGGTCCTAACGCTCTAACGGAACAGCGATGCAAAATCGACATTGAATCGACGTCGATGGCGACTCAGGGAAATATTGAATCGACGTCGAATCAATGTCTCAATGTCCCTTCAGTCAATGTCGAATCGACGTCGACGGCATCGACGTTGATTCAATGTCTCATTCGACATTGAATCAACGTAGATGCCATCAAATTCGATGCCATCGACGTCGATTCGACGTCGACTGAAGGGACATTGAGACATTGATTACGGGTCGCACGGGTCACGGTTCTGTCGGGTCACGAGTTACGGTTACGGTTATATGAAAGTAACTACCGTACTATATACATCACTTATCATGAGGCAGATTCTCGACGAGTTATATTTAAGATACGGTAGTTACTTACAAATGGCATCGTGGTCTTGTGGTTAAGATACTGGACTTGTAACTCGGAGGCTCGAGATCGAGTCTTGATTGTGGATGTTTTTTTACCCAAATTTTAACGCCGATTTCGTTTAAGCGTAATTTGTATGTAAAAACGGTGACAATAACCGGCCTGAAATATATACCTTTCGTATAAAAATATCGCACAAAAATACATCGTGTTAAAAACATCTTTGTATGTTTAATACGTAAATAAAATTAATAAAAATAAATGTATGTCTTTATACGTAATATCCTCAAAATCTTAATATGTTTCGCAAAAAAATTCAATATGTTTCTGTACGTTTTAATATGACATTTTTAATAGGGCCTATATTTCATCCGCATTATTCAGTTCCCCAATTCACCAAAGCACTTCTCTGGCTGTTGATTTTTTCATCGGACATTCGAAAACGTCGACCTCCTTAAATCGCCCTAAACCCGATCGACAAAAAATGCATCATCCCGATCCCTTCCTTCAAACTCATCCGCGGACCGTCGTATAAATAGTTTCGTAACGACGCGCTCAAATGCCGTAAGTGTGTACCCATGGACGATTAACAAGGCCCGGAGGAGCGCAGCGGATGGCACCGCGGGGATTCCGCTTACCAGTCAAAACTGTCCGTGTTCGCATAAGTCACTGGCAGCGCATTATTGGACAAGACGCCTCTCGGCTCGCAAAAATGATACGCGAATTCAGGCCCGATAAATCAGCGGCGCCGGGTGATTTATCCGCGAAATTGTCGAAACTGATTAAAATTCCGATCGCAATTGCGATCGCGTGCGGCCGCGATACTTTTCTGCCGCTTTTTCGTCGTTTCGTCGTTGTCGCGTTCGCCCACGTTCGCGCGCACAATGGCGCCGATTGAGACAATGATCGGCCGCACGACGGCACGCGCTTTTTCCCGCGATCGGCGCGGCCGCCGCCGATTCTATCGCGGACAATGCGCGCAAAAATTATTGGGCAACGCGCGGGGCTGATTGCCGCGAAATTTATACCGGTGCGCCGCGGATAATCGAGCCGAATGATTTACGGCGCGCGCGGAGCGCTTTTTGCGCGCGGGCATTGTTGTCGCGGAATTTACGGTGTGAAATTAAGCGGGCATTACGCGACGGAACGCACAATGGGAGAAACGGCCGATTGAAATTCGCGGCAATTAACGGCCGGGAGGTGGCGCTTGCGCAATTCGGCGGGCGGCGCGAATCGGTTTCGTTTTCGACGACGGTTTCGCGCGTTTCTCCTTTAATTACGGGCCGTGTAATTGGGCGATACGCGCGGCGGGAAATTCAAATTGGACGTTCGACGGCGGAATAATACGAGCCGCTTTTTTGCGGGGCTGAGGCGGTTATCGCACGTGTAATTACGCGCAGTTTCGCGAAGAATGAACTTTCGCGAGCGACGTTGGGAATAGAAGAAATAATTAAGGATCGACGCCGATTTTCTCGGCAATTATGATTCGAACAGTTGAATTGCGACGTTTGCAAACGCCGAACTTTCGACAACGAACTCTGGCTCCGAAGTTTCAGGGTTTAATTGTTTAATATGTAACATTGTAATCATTGGGTAATGCAACGGCTCGAGACTGAGTCTTGGTAATTGTATGGAATTATCATATGTGCGCGACGGGTAATGTTAATCGCCGGGTGGTTGCGTTCTTCTAATTGAATGAAAAAATATGTTCATTCAATTAGAGTTCAAAGAGACATTGAGGTCCATAAAGTTCATACACGCAGGGAAATATTGAGTTGAATCAACAACATTTGTGTTATTATTTCGTCAACAAAAGAATTTGATTATTTTAACCAAGTGTTTTGCTGAGTGATTCGTTAGAAGCGATAAGTCCTGTTTGGAGGGACTTATCGTTTGTCCTTCTCTGTGCAATGAATTTGAAGGAGATACACATTTTAGTTTTAAGGTTAGGTGTCGGTATTGTAGTTCTTCGGTGTATCATGCCTGACAATGCACATGCGCAGCATTTAGAATCATCAAAATGATTTGTTAAAAACAACTAAGTAAATTTGAACAAACGTATTTATTTGATTTAACTCGGACAATTCCCTGCGTGTACTGTGGTTCTTGTTAAGTTTACATAAACATTGGTTTAAAAAATATAGAATGTTTATGGGTTATGGAAATAATATAATGTTCTGCCAAGGAAACCCAGGAAAGAAAGTTATACATTAATTATACATAAATAATCCATAAATTCAACAACAAAATTGGACATACTTAAATATACTTATTATAGTATAATTCTAGCATAATTTTGGCATTTTTTGGTATTATTAATGTATTTTTTATGTATGTCCAATTCATTTTTTCCCGGAAATGTATGTTTTCGACGAAGAACTTGTTTTGATCTGAATTTTATTTTATTTCCAGTCAGTGTATTATCGCAGTGAAAAACGCAATTCTTATTAGCCGTTTTGATTACATTACATTGAAAGATGGCCAGAGAAAAAAAATTCTGGATCACTTTATCATCACTTTCTGATTAGTAGGAAGTGATCCCTTTGTGATAAGTTTTTTTATATTTGTGTGATCATGTTGGGATCACATTGTGATCATTTTACAATCACTGAATAAACAGGACGGTTTGATGAATATTCAACCGATCTTTAAATGTTCACGAAAAGATCACAAAAATCTCAAAAACCGAATCAGGAAGGGATCAAGCTCTACTGATCAAAAAGTGATTATAAAGTGGTCCAGAATTTTTTTCTCATGTAGGACCGCTAAGACAGAATTTGGAAACTAATTTATCTATGAAAAATTGCTTCAATATTCAACGGCATATATGAGTTCAGGACCCGAACAACATTTTGGAATGTTTTCTCTTTCCGAAGGTTCGGTAATGTAGGGTTATGACCTGGCGGAATGGACATCAATGTATCTTCTTTTAATTGCCGTCAGTATTTACGCTGTATTCCCGCAAAGTGCTGAGTGTTTAAATTTTGCACGAGACCCAGGAGCCGTGTATATGCTTTTTCGTTTGAAATCTGTTTCACTATAAAACTTGTTGAAATATTTTATTTCTGGAAGTTTACTCATTCCCTTTAAATAATGCACTATTACATCAAAAAATGTTCTCTCATAATGATATGATTAAAATAATAAATTGTTTACAAACTAGACTACAAACAATTGTTTTACTTTAGAAAGATTAAAATAATCATAATTTGTACACACGAATTTTTTCGCGATTTTTTCATGAAAAAGAGGGATAATAGACCTTGAAACTCAGGACCACTGCTCCCATGCAGTTAAATTTGGGGAACATATCGAAAAAAATAGACTTTACAGGAAAAAAGCTCATCGTGTAAGACTGTCTACCCTTAACCGATCGAAGATTTCATCCAGTTTCGTTTATTTCTACACATGTCCGTTGGTAATATGTACAAAATTAAACAAATTCTGATAGAGCCTTTATGACTCATTGTCCAGGTCTATCTCTACGAGCACATGATTTACCCCTAACCTACCCCCTTCAAACTCGTAACCCTCTAACCTCCCCAATCGCGAGAGCACCAGTCAATCAATTTGGACCCCACCGACCTCATCCTTTCTTGACCATAATTTCTCTCAAATCCATTCCCACATAACTGCGCGCGGACTATAACCATCCATTTGGCCTAGCACCGGACATTAGCACAAACGCCGGTCATAAACGTCCGTCGGAGCGGCGCATCGGGCCCGCCACCCGGTGATTAACGTCAACTCGATGGCCGTTCCGGGGGCCTGGCCGGGCACGTGGTTGCGTCTCCGCGCGAATCGACACCGGAAGTGGACCTGTCGTCGGCGACAATGACATGATGAACAGGCCTGCGCCGTGCCGAGAGTAGGTGGATTATGGTCGCGAATGAAAGGGGCGCGCTCGCGGCTCGTGGGCAGCCGGACTCGCGCGACGCCAATTCGAACGCAAACGGCCGCCGAGGACAAATGAAGGACATAAACTCATAAGGATTAAAGCCGCGCGAGAATCTCCGGGGCATCAAAGGAAGTAATCAAGCACCGCACGTCGGGACGGACGTACGTCGCAAATCTCGCAACCCCAACTTTTTGCCGGCGATCTTAATATGCAAATTGTTCGCGTGAGCAACCGCTCATGAGATATCACATTTGATACGGTTTTGAGGGTCCGACGGTGATCCAAATATGATTTGCAACTCGTGTTCCTTCAGTTGTCCATAAAGGCAACCCGAAAACACGACCTCCCTATGTGGTCCATAATTATGGTCAATAAGTTTGATAGATGGAAAACCGGCGTAGTCCATAAATACTACGGAGTGATCTATAAAAATGGTCCATAAACATGATCCACGTACTCGGTCCATAAATATCGTCTACTTAATGATCCATAAAAATCATTCACCTTCGTGGCCCATAAGTGAAACGTGAACGGAGTTGCGAAATTAAATTTATCTACCATTACTCGTTTTTTCCTACAGTGCCAAACTGTGGGCAGGCGAATAGACCTGATTAAGACTGTTTACCATAAATAGACCAGTTCTCGCGTTCGAATGAGTATGTTTACCGCGGACCTGCCCATTTTCCAGTTTGCTTCGCGCGAAATTATAGCCGAAACGTGTCCATTATCGGACCGATCTTAGGAGGAAGTCGAGCCCAATGCACTTGTTCATCAGACGTTTCGCGGTGCGGACGCGTTTTTTATTTCCGGCAGGGCGGGACGTGACTATTAGTCGGTAGTCAGGTGGAAATTCGTTGCGCAGGAAGACGCGCCAGGCCACCCACGCCAGCAGGCCCGAAAAACCGGCCGATCTTCCGTCCGCGCAACTATAAATTACCCCGGCAAATGACTGACTGGTCGTTAAACGGGGAAAGGAGAAAAGGACGGTCCGCGCGTATCTGTGGGCATCAGCTGAACAACGACCGCGGACGAATTTATAGTAACAATTAAAGCCGCCAATTAACGCGATTTATGAACGCGTGGCCGATTTATGGGAGTCGCGCGATCGTCCGACAATTATGATTTATGGGCCAATTAAGGCGGAGTAGACGGAAATGACGGATCCGACGAGGGTGTCGGTTTTCCGGCACGAAAAGTCCGTGAGCCGCCATGTATGGTCCGTAAGTGTTCCATATGGCTGCTAAAAATAGCCTGCAGAGAGACAGTGGGTCCATATTTTACAGGTGATTCATGGTTTATCCACATCGCGGGTCGCGAATGCTTTATAAGTGGTCCATAAGTGGTCCATAAATGACTCATTTGGGCGGGTAATCATCGTCACTTGGAGTGTTGTACCGCGAAAGGTTAACTTCGGTCATCCAACTCGATAACTCCCCGCCCGTCGAAAGGGCAGTTTGCTCGCGAAATATTGAGGGTGTAGCCCATCGGCGAACGTGGGAATTACGTGCGTTATTAGCGACGATGAAATGCGAACAAATCGCCCGGGCGCCGGGTTTATCGGCGAAAAACGCCGGCCCCATTTGACGTAGGTGGCCGTAAATTTGTCGCTGGCCTTTCGCTCTGTGGGACCGCGATCGGACCGATTTCGTGAGAAATGCTCACGTGGGTCGCCGCGAGACAAAGCGACCGCTTAATGAAAATCTGACGAGTTCATTAATAACGGCCGCGTGGGTGAGCTTTGCGCGTTTCGCGCGGGTAATTGATTCTCTTACATAATTACAGTGCTAGCTGGATTAGCGCCGCTTACGAGACGCCTTTGCGTGAAAGCACGACAGGAGGTAGCTGAATCTAGGAAGGTTGGTTTTTTCGGGGGACTGGAAAAAAATCAATTCCAATCACATGGGGCAGACGGAGGATATAGTTTGTTTCAAACTAAAGTTTATGAAACGGGTTTGTATATTATGGCTGATTAGAATTTTAATTAAGAAATTTGTTAATTATGAAGGAAGTGGTTATCTGATGAAGATTAAAGCGATTGGAAGGTGGCTGATTAAGGTCAAACTGAAGGAAAACAAACTTGGACGTGTTTATCAAGGCTAAATGGGACCAAAACAAACCCGAAAAATGGTATTCCATGGTTGATTATATGAATCCGAATCCGGTCTTGTTCATATAAGGTCGAACCGAGCCAAAACACAAGGGAAAAAGTCCGCGATGAAATGATCCGGCAGCAAACTCGAGCGAGCACATTCACATCCAGACTAACAAGACAAAATCGAGCCTGCAAGCTTCGATTTGCAGGTCGAATCAGGCGGGAACACACCCAACACGTATACCTACCGCGCCATTCCGTGTATCAATTCCAGTGACTTACATCAAACTTAACACGATCAAATCTGTACGAGTCCGTTTCCATCGCCGATAACTCGCAATGCCACGCGGCCACTCCAGCCTTATCAGGCCATTAAATCAATTTCCCATAATTAACCCATAATGCCATACCGAAGACAAATCCCGTCGGGCGTTTATCTACAATCACTCTAATCATAATCACCCAATTAAGTTAAAGTTTCGATATAAAATAATCCGACTGGCCGCGACGGGAACGAAATGCTAATCTGGCTCATTATCGCGGGGATTAAAATGTAGGGTGCTTTAATGAATTCATACGGAGCGTGGGCAAGCGGCGGTCGATCCGAATCGCGAGGTACACGCATTTTCGAGAATAAAACACCCCGATAACGTCATATTTGATACAGCCCGTAATAACAGCGTGGCGTCCGAAAATAACGACGCTGCGTGACTCACGGGTCAAATGGGGACGCCATCGAGTGTTGAAAGCGCTAAACGCCGCTAATTTCAAGCATTGACGGCCAATCCTAAAGATCAATCGACACCTTCGGGGAGAAAAACGTTGTTGGAACCAACGAACCATTTATGGACCATGTTCCACTCAACTACAATTTGATGCAACAAAATATGTGTTATTCCTTTATCAGCGTTACATGTTACATATACGGAATGCATGAGATGCATTTTTCCAGGAAATTGTATACTCAGTCTGGTCGCGAAACACTCGGGAAAGCTGCCGGTAATAAAGACGTTTAGAACTATTATTACCCGCGTCTAATGCGCGAGTTAATAGAGCGTGGAACGTTACGTGGGCTGGCGATTTGATATACGCGGAACATAATGCATGAATCAAATTGTCATTAAGGTTCGACGGGAACGTTTGATGTGCGATTCGCTGGTACGAATGGATAAATGAAGGAGAGGAGGGGGTGCGTCGATGATTCGCATTTTTTTGTTGACATTGTCAAACGCGGTCGGGCGGGCGCGATTAGCAAATCGGCATTATTAGTTTTAATGAGCCGAGACGTCGACCGCCTTCTCGCCAGGGGCGATCCCGCGACGAGGTGTGTGGCGAAGGTCTACAGGGTGGCCAGACCCTCCCCCTTTTATGGACTGGCCAATTGCTATTTATCAATTTGCCACTGGAGTAATTGTTAATGATGGTCTGGGGTCGAAGGAGAGGGTTCCAGGCGATTCGGAGATGTTTGCTGAGCTTTCGACGTGAATGAATCTGGTGGCGTGTTGCAGATGGAGATGGAATTACAGTATATTCTGGGGAATGGGGTGCACAATGTATGGCTGGCTACAAAGCGTTTTGGCCTTATAGTAAAATTTGGATGAGATCAAAGTGTAGAAGGTTGTTCTTCGGTAATGCAGTTGCATTCTGCTGTAAGCATGATGTAGTTCCAAATAGATGAAGGATACAATAGAATGAGTCCGGTTTTTTTTTGTTGCTGCTTTGTCCAAACTTGACAAAGCAGCAATAAAAATTTTCATTCTACTAAAACATCCCAAAACTAGGTCAGTCATGAACACTGCCCATCTCTTTAAACCCCTAAACTCCTACAATTAATCATCCGTGTAACTTTTCGAGATTTTGCACGTCCTTAATAAGCATAATTTATTGGCAACTGAGCGCAACGCAGCCGGCAATTTACTCCCGAGTCGTTTCGCAGTCGTCGTAATAGTCGCTGAAGGACCTCCTTCAGTCGGCCGAAGAGAATGCATCGTAATACGCTAATCACCGGTTGTTTATGCTACCGCAGCGGCGGTCCCGTTTTTTGCCGCTCGTCGCGCAGCCTGTAAAAGCCGCGCAGGGAAAAGCGCCCCCTTCCGCTGAAAATCTTAATGAAGATTTTCAAAAGCGCCCCGTTTATTATCCGCGAGCGGTCATTACGTCGTCCGCGCAACGATCGCCAATGATTATCATTACTTAGCCACGGTCGCCGTTCGTAAACGACAATAATTGTTTGCGAGGGTTTTTGCGCGTAATTGCGCGCTCGCGCATTCGCATGAATGAACCGAGAGAGCGAAACAAAAAGCGGGTTCGCTCGCGCGCAATCTGTGATTACGCTCTTGACTTTCGCGGTCAAGTTCCCGCGCGCCGGGGCTATTTATAGACTCTCATTACTTTATTGCGCTCAGTCGTAAACGCATCCCGCCCACATGTAGCACATTTATGCCCCGATCATTCTCCGATCGAAATTGTCACGGTCCGCTTTGGCGCCCGCGGCTGAGCGATGCTGCGCTTTGTTTCAAGGTCGCGCGTACCGACCGTCGGCAAATTGCTTTTACGTGCCGTTTGTTTCAGGTACTGTCGGGCAATTTTCGAATTACGATTCGGTGGCGAAAGGAATGGATAGAGGCATTTGTTCTTTAACTGGTCGAGGTGTGATGGAGTCGATAATTGGTTGAGACGTGATTCAAATCATTCTACAGTATCTGTACTTGAAACTTACACTTACATGATTGAATCATTGGATCACATGAATTCATATGATCCAATTACATAAGGTGCATACGTAGCTTATGTGGTCCATATTTCCCAAAAATTGCCCCAACAATTTTGAAGCAGTTTTAATGGAGTTCATAAGATCTAACCATACCACCTTCATGGTATATGTTTTCTATGGACCATTGTCTAGGCCAATATGTGGTTCATAGATAAAGAAAACAAACTTGATCCCAGTATAGTTTACCTTTCATCATACAAAGGTCATACAGTGGTCTATAGTACATTGATAATCTATATACACCTTAGCCCCATATGTTCAATGGGATCCTTACGTGGTTCATACGATCCAGTCTTATGGGAGGTCACAGTACACAGGTTAATGGACCATTGTCCATCCCAGAACATACATATTTTTTTCTCTATATTAAATATACCCAGCCTACCAATATTGCCCTCACCATACTATATCAAACCAACCAACTTCTCCACCCTGCCAGCGATTGTCAAGCAATGCAGCAATTAAGATCGCGGAAACCGATGCGATGTCCGCCTCGCGTGTAGGTGTCCGTGTGCCCAACACGAATCGACGTCGGGCATCATCGTTCGCGTTCGACAATTAGGGCTGCAGAGACAGGTGAAGCGAGTCGTCACGCCCCTTCAATGTAGCCGCGAACCTCGTTTAATCGTGGCTCCGCGTCCAGTCGGCTTATCGGCCGGCGATCGCCGGGCCCGCGCGAAACTCCACGTCAGTGCCGCGAGTCCGGCATTAGCATACGAATTGTCATTCGTCGGGGTTTACGGCCGGGGCCCGTTCGCAAAAATTATGATTCCCCATCAATCAGCCTCATGGCTCACCCCTTGACCCCCGACCGTTCCCTCCGCGAGTGTCGATCGGGCCCTCTTTATGATCGACGTCGCCCAATAAAACGCGCCGAAAAACGCAAATTTCGCCGAACAAGTCGCGCCTTTACGATCGCGCGCCTTTGTCCGGCAAATTGCGGAGCAATTTGGCTAGTTTACGCGCGCCGTACGTCACGTCCCGGGTTCTTTGGGCCGGTCAATAAAAGCGCGGGGCCCGTGCAATAAAACGGGCCCCAAACAGTTGGCAAAAATGCGGCCCTCTCTAGCGTCAAGTGACCGGCGTGTTTTATTTGCCATAATCGAACGCGCTACCTGGGTGGAGACGACGATTAAGAGGTCCGGAGATAAGTTCGACTCAGCGAGCCCGGTTTTGATTGCACGGTGTATTAACATAAAAGGTCTGGGCCTTTATCCGTCTGAGCTCGTCTCCCTCGAGAGAGTTGACTATTGTTGCGCCAGTTGTATGTAAATACGCCGTTTCGATAAGTTATTTTCAGATCCTTTGTTGGGTCGGGTACACCAGGATGTTCGTATGGCGTTACAATTTTGCGCGACGAGTGGATTCGGGTACATTCAGGTGTGATCCGTAGACAGTCGGAAATCTGAGATTGTGTGTGACGAAATCGGTATATGGCGGCGAGATAAAGAACCGGAAAGCACTCGACTAATTAAAAAATCGACAACTGTTTATTGGAACGAATTCGAGTGAAACGCGCCTAAGCGTTCCTTTCGAATTTCCGTCGAACCACTGGTGTTACGGCAATTGACCACGCGTATCGACGTAATTAAAAACGTCGAAAACATTATCATAATGTACCACTCGAATTTCAATAAATTTACATATCAGACGTAATTAATGTAGAACAATCAGAGGGCCCGCTTTCCCTCATCACTCACCACCACGGTGGCAACGTTTCTTGCCTTTGACTGGCTCTTATTAATCACTTTGCATTCGGTCGCGTCCGCGCAGTAATTATGCCGCGGTGACACGCGGTTTTGCGCGGCCAATAAAAAGTCGCGAGTTATCGCCGGTAGCGGCCGACCGATTAAAATGTCCGAAGCAAAAAGTTATCGACACGATTTTTCACGCGATTCAATGTTTATATCCCTGCAATAAAAGTACTTTACGTTCGAAATTAAACGAGAAAGCTGCAACTTTTGTCGAACGAACGATGATTCCCAGAAAATCTCTTTGATAAACTGCATCGCCTTGTAAAATGAATTAGATGTTAGATAGAAAACGATACTCATTTCGACCCCGAATCCTTCCCTTTCAAAGCAATATTTCCAAACGATAAATTACCTTGTTCTTCCGTGCCAGTTCAACCCGTCATTATACCCGTGAAAATTCCTCGGAAAAGCTTCGGCATATTAATTACACGGCGCACGTGAAAGGCCGCTTATCAGGATCAGCCCGAACCCGGGCGCGCACCGATTTTCCCAGGCGAATCGTCCCACACCGATTTCTCCTCTTAGATAAACGGGCGTCCAATTTTTCCGATTCGTCGCAGTCGGGCGAACGGAAAAACAAGCACGGGTCGTGTCAACGACCCGAAAACGAGCGGCCCGCTCGATTATTCATAACCGACAATTCGAGTGTCAAGCCAGCCGTCCCGGGCAAAAAACGAGCAACAACCCGGCCGTGCACGCGCGCCTTGATAGAGCGATTTCGTCGGGATTCAAATACAGGTTGTCCGTGCCGGCCGATCGAACGAAACCAGTTCGCGACTGACAGTGCAAACAGACCCGCAATTTTCTCAATGACCCCGGTGCTTAACCGAGTCGGAGCAACCGGTCGGCGGCGCGCGGGCGGAAAACCGGCATTTTCCGCCCGCAAAAAAGCCGGCCGGAAGCGCGAGGGGGGGAAGCGCAAAAATTTTTGCGTGCGACGCGCCGGGCCACCCTCGACGCCGCAGACATTAGCATAATTCCGGGCGTCCCTTTGTCACGATAATTAGAGCCATCGATGAAAATGCACTTAATTAGCTCGCAAACAATTTTAACGAGCGAGCGCGCGTTTCCCCGGACCCGAATATGAGCGCGCGACTCGTTAGGCGCGTCGACTTATCTGCGATCGCATTTCGGCCAACTTGTCCCGGAATATATGAATACCGTCAAAACGTGATGGACGCGCCGCGAATGTATAATTAACGAGCCGGGTCCCGGCCGGGATCATAATTAATGAAGATATTGTGCGCCACCTCGCACTGACGGCGACGTCCGCGGCCGCGGCGTCCAGGCGACTGCGGACTACGGCGGCGAAAGAAAATTCGTCGTTCGAGCCACACGGGCCGTACAAAACAGAGATAGGGAAGTGGGAGGGTAAGGGAACGGAAATGAGGGTGAGTGAACATCCTTTGAAATATTCTATTTGATTGAAGAGATTGAAATAGAATAGTTTGTCTTTTGAACCTTTTGATTCAAAGTATATAATCTGAGTAAAGTGAGTGGTAAAGGTTACCAGTTTAGTAGTCTAAGGTACCAGTATAATGGTATGAAGTAAAATTCCAAGCGGTGAGACGTAGTACCCCACACGGACCAAAATATATTCATAAAATATATGTGAAAATATATAAAATATATTTCGGCAAAAAATTGTATAATTCATATTTATTTTTAATATATTTATTGCATATAAACAGTGAAATATATATAAAAATATATATTAATTTATATATCATACATATTTAAAATACATGTTATATATTTTTAATATATTCAACATATATTTTTTGCGACAAAAAGTTATATATTTACGTATATATTTTGCAAATATATTTTCGACCGTGTGGGATTTGCCAAGTGGTATAACTGTAACCCTCAAGTAGTAAAAATTCACCTCTTGAACCCTATGGGCGAATATTATTAAATAATATTCTAATAATATTTCTACAATATTCTAATATTCTAGAATATTTCAAGAATATTGTTTAATATTAGTCGCCCATAGGGAAATAGTAACCCTGGTAGAAACCGAATGGGCTGA
Source organism: Ceratoteleas bidentatus (assembly GCA_022817645.1). Classification (NCBI taxonomy): domain Eukaryota; kingdom Metazoa; phylum Arthropoda; class Insecta; order Hymenoptera; family Scelionidae; genus Ceratoteleas; species Ceratoteleas bidentatus. The sequence goes on along the minus strand of JABFPB010003814.1, from coordinate 2,584 downwards.
ACAGGGTTTGTAACGGTGAGCTCAACTTGGCCCCAATTTGGCGATGTTGGTGGATGCTACACAAGTGGGCCCAAGCTGGGCGCACCGTTACAAACCCCGTATCATCCCATTAAATTTCTAATAGGGAAGCTAGTGATATTTATACACTGAGAAAACTAAGTGGTAAGAATTACCACTTAAGTAGTAAAAGTCACCATTTCAAGTGGTAGAGCTTTACTATTTGAAATGATAACCTAAGATTTATTTCATTTACAGTATTAATGAACAATTTTTATTAAAAAATTCTAGTAATGTATCTGGAATGCTATTAAGTATCAGATAACTTGATTGGAATCATAAATATTATATTAGGAAATGTAATTTGACAAATAATGAACCTTAACCTCAAACTTTTAGTAGCGCTAAATTATAGTTTTAGATAGATTTAATTTACTTCACAATTATTTAAATACTCATTAACATTAAATAATAACCCGTTTTTAAACTAAAATGTTAATAAATATATCATTTAAGGCTTTACCACTTCAGGTGGTAAGATTTTACCACTTAAATGGTGATTTCTACCATTTAGTTTTCTCAGTGTGGGATGAGTGTAAGATGCTGAGGATGTGTGAATGTAAAAAGATGTTTGCTTTTAATTTTTTGAATGTTTTGAATTCTAATAGAAGTCCATTAGAAGTCCATTGCTGTATGACAAATTTTGATAAAGTCCTAAAAAGGAACAAGATCTGTTCCTCGTGAATACGGTAACCCTAGTGAAGATTCTTACACTTAAATTAATGCTTGGTCGAAACAAGTCAATCTGCCAACGTTAGTTGGAAAACGAAGATGATAGGAGTGGGAAGAATAGGAAAGGGAAAATTAGATCCCATGTAGAAAAAACAATCTGCCAACCTAAAACTGAGAGGTTTTAGGTTTGTTTTAGGTTGGTTAATGATGGAAAATAACACTTTCCATCTTCTACTACACTCTTAAAACAACCATAAAAAGTATACCCACCATAAATTTTGATATTGTGATTATAGCTTAAAACCATAATGAGATTATATAAGAACAAAGTACAAGTCTTATAGTTTTAGTTTATCTATGTAAAGTGAGGGTAATATAAGAACATTGTATAAGGTCTATATATCCAAGTCTCGTTTCCGGGCAAAATATGCCGAAACGCAATAAAGATTGATGTGTACCCACCATAACCAGTCTATACACCATGGATAACCGGAAAATTTTCTTCATCAAAATAAATCTCCCTCTCTCTATCCAAGGAAAAACTCTCACTACGATACATACAAAACCATCATTCCTTCACTCCACCGTGCCAATATGTTCCAACTAAACACATGGACCTTCCTACCCCCAAACCATATTTCCTCCCCCCATTTTTGCATAATCGCCTTCCCACTTCACAACCAGCCTCCTTACCCGGAAATCCTGCAACCCGCCCACCACCCCTCTCAAAAGTATCCTCACCCCCCTCCCCCACGACCTTCACGTACTTCCCTCTGCAGTCACCATAGCGTCTTCCTCGTACATTATATTGTTTTTTGCGCGGTCAACTTGCAACACACTGCAAGCCCGTATGCGATTAGCATGACAACGCCACAGGGGTTGGCCGATCGCTCGGCCGATAGCCGAGGGTGGACGGGCCACGGCGGCCGCTTGTCAGGCCGTATTTTTTATCTAGTCACGGTCAACTGGTTCACCGTCCCTCCCGCCCATTATTAGCGCAGCGCACACACAGTCCCAGAAATGGCCTCGGCTCATCTCCGTCCGCGTAGACGACACCCACACAAGCACACATACGTCTCCCCGTGTGTCCCATCCACCTAACGTCCACGGCTTATGGCCGCGCGTCGCCTCGAGAAATCGCCAGCCCGAGGGGTGGACCCCTCGGCTTTATCTTTTTAGTATTATTGCCGGAGCGGCGCTGCGGGCGATTTCGGGCCCGATTTTCCGCGCGGCGATTAGCGCGCCGCGGAAAATCAATCGCGGCATTGATCCAGCAAGATCTGCTTGGCAGGAATCCACTTGCTCGTGAGATGAGATCAGCGCCTAAGAGGCTACCAAAAATGAGGAACCGATGCGGAATAATAATAGCGGATGCGATCCGGATTCAATATCGGCATGATCCGGATGGGGGTGTATGTGTGGCACACATAAGTTACGCGTATGCGCCGCGCCATAAAGATAGCGCCGGCATCAGATAGAGCGGGCGAACGGTCCCTCGGATGCGGAGACGCCGGTCTTTTTGCGAGACGACAGTGTTGTGGGATTGTCCAAGGAAGGGGGTGAAAGGGGGGAGGTGGGACCAGGGAAGAGTGGAGGTATTTGGTGTTGAGTTGGGATTGTAGGTGGTACTTCTGGTTTTGGATTGGGGATGGTGTTAGGTGTATCTGATTGGTTTGCAGGGTATTGCAGCTTTTTCTATCTCAACCACCAAAAAAAGGATCTATACTTACCACAATCTGCCCCCATCTCCTTTTAGGCATTGAATTCTAGAAAACAATAACCCATATAGACATCGAACATGGAATCCATGTGGATTCTACGTGGAGGAACATTCGGACGTAGATTCGACGTAGAT
>JABFPB010003813.1:0-16217 GCA_022817645.1 Ceratoteleas bidentatus | reverse complement strand
AGCATCGCGTGTCCGTAGGGACATTTAAAATGCATGGGCCGAAATGGCACCTTCTGAAACGGCACCTTCTTCGAGCCCCTTCTGGAACGGCACCTTCTTCGAGTCCCTCCTGAAACGGCATTTTCTTCCACCCAGCCATCGAAATGCGACTGCCAGGTATATAATTTTTTGCGTGTATTTTGGAGGTGAATTTTCAGAAATTCTAGGTGAAAACATATTTTCGTTAACTTTTGTTCTTTGATCTCAAGTATCCCAGTACTTCAATATAATTAATAATAATAATAATAATAATAATAATAATAATAATAATAATAATATTTGGATGATCCAATTTCAAGCTTGCTGAGAAATTATACGAGCTGTATACACAATTTCAAATTCTAAGCATAAAGCGGTGTTGTTTGTGGTACGCAGTGATAACAAAATTCGCTTAAGGTACTCTGATTATACAATCTCAACTTTACTGAGGTATCGCAGACCCTAAAAATGGGTCCCATATAATAATGTCGAAGTAATTATACCGTCGGGCAGTTTCAATTTGACATCCATTGAATCAACTCTAGAGTTACCCATTGTCTGCATTTCAGTTCCTACCCAGCAAACGAAAACCAATTGAATCCAATACATATTCTTCAATTTATATTGCGGTTCTTCAAAAACTCCAATACATTCTACATAAAACCTATTGGCGGTAACCAATCAACCTATATTTCGATATTCATGATCCATAAGCAATGAAATGTATTGATTGAAACCGATTAAAAATAAGAAAACTTGAATTCATGAAAACATGTTGGTTTGAACCGATACTTTCGAAGAAACTCATTACAATCAATTTTTGTTAGAAAAAACAGAAATTCGTATAAAGAAGTATTTTGGCATCTTGTTGTGCCAATGTTTATATTTTAACTGACAAAACAGGAGATGAAATGGTGATTGCGGACGTGATAAACAAACTTTTCTCGAATAAACCGATAATTTCAATTTTCCAGAGTTGTGTATTGGTTTAAATAAACCAATTAAGAAAAGCAATTGAATCCAATACAAAAAACATCCCGTGTTATAGGTTCCTAAGAATTCCTAACAAATTGTCCAATATTTCCTAAGATTTCATAGGAATCGTTTGAGTTTCATAGAAAATGTGAAACATTTCCTATGAATTCCTAACAAATTCTTAGGTATTCTTAGGAACTTGAAACACGGGATACGATTTGTGTGTTGGTTATTATTGGTTTTCGTTTGCTGGGTATAGCTTCCCGCGTTTTTTCAATTGCATATTCTGCAGTTTGAAGTCCCAATGATACAATTTTTCGTTGTAGCCGAATTATTTTTCGCTTTAAAAAATATGGTCATAAATTAATACTTTGTATTTAGAATTATTAGAAAAATTCAAAATGCATTAGAATTATTATATCAGCCATTGTTTTAATAGGATTCAATATTCTTTTTCCCCATGAAAAATGACATTTTTCATATTCCATTTTTTAAGGTCCTACGAATTCCTAAGAATATGTTAGGAAATCTTAGGAACGTTTAACTCAGGATGTACTTTAAAACAAAGGATACCCTCTGAACAAATCTCATATGAGTTCTCATACGGTATCTCATATGAGACCTGAGATCTCATAATAGATTGCTCATATGAGATCTCACGTTCCATATTAGAAAACGATCTCACATGGGAGAAATCATGTCAATTTGAGAAAAAAACCTTATATGAGAATTCATATAAGAATTTTTCACAGGCTAAAAGATGACCACTTTTCAGACGTCCCACTGTAATTGCAAAAGTTACCAAATGTTATACTTCCATTTAAATAAACTAAAATCCATCAACTACCCTCGCCCAAAATCTCCCTCAACTACCCCTAAACCCTCCCAACACAAACCTTCAAAACCTAACCTCATTTCCGCAAACCTCTCACAAACCACAAACTCACAAACTCCTCTCAAAAGCTGCCTTCAAAACCCGCCAAACAAATCGAAACAAATCACTCGAGCCCTCTCCCAATCAATCGATAACCTCGATTCCATCCACTCGACTCCCGCGTCGCGCCGCAGATGGCGCGCGTGCTCGAAAACATGGCGGACTGCGAAAAGGAGGAGGCTCACAATCTCGTAAGCAATTCGACTTTGTCTAACGTTTATCTAATCGTACGGACTCGGTAGCTCCTCGTTTCCGAGATAAACCGACTTTTATCTGCCGCCAAACTAATTGGGGGGCGGTTTCCGCGGCGCCACGCGATCGCTTCGCGAGGTTAGATCGTGGCCGCCCGAGTCCGATTTTTGACACATCCTTGTTTACATTTCTTTCCCGACGAATTGCGCAATCCTGACAGCCCGATTTTCGACTTCTTTTATCTGGGTAAAATGACTGTTTCGCTTTTCAGCAAATGGAGTTCGAATGGGTTTTACACGAGGAGGTTCATTCATCTTTATTCCAGTTACGCATTCTTTTGATGGTAATTGAATGATTTATTCTGTGTGTGTGATTGAGGAAGATATCAGTGTGATAGGTGATTTAGGTTTGTGGTTTGTTTGATGTTGAGGCGGATGATATTTTGTTTATTTTAGGAATGCGCTCAACGCTTTCCATTGGCACTTTTCGGAAATGAACAGCAGAGCAAGATGGATCGTTATGTCTTTAACGCTCCACATGACAATGTTAAGTGCGTCGTCATCTTAACTGGGGACAGTATTACGCACGCGGTATGTATACATATGTATATGAGCGAGAAATATTGACCCTACATGTAGATTTTAGTGATTTGTTAAAGATGATATTATCTCAGAATTATGTGAAGGTAATATCATATTGACTGAACTAATAAGCAAGAGAAAGAATAAACAGGGTATTTTCATAGTTTATTAAATTAAAAATAATTTGTGGAAAAAAGACCATTCCAATGCAATTTTCACAAGGAATTCTCTGTTCCTTTATTTATTATATTCTTACTATATTGCTATCTTAAAATATAAATTGTTCGATTACATCGAATAAATGATGGTCAGAATTTATTTTTTCTTTATTCAATAATTATGATAATCAAGTAATAAAAAACGATTATATGTATGAATGAATTATGTTTTAATATGTGTAGGAAGTAAGTTTCAAGGTCCAGCGTCAGCAGAACGTCAACATGAAAACCTGTATACAAAACGAGCATCCGTGGAAATTGCAGCAAATACAAGACTCTGCCAATCACTTGCAACAAGCAATCGCGCACATCGACAACATCGACCGTCATTATTCGTTCAAAACGTCCGATGAAGTGATGCATATTCTAGGGAACATACTAGGCTGTTTACAACGAAGTAGAACCAGCTTAATTATACCTAGAAAGAAAAATCTTGATGATCTCATTAAAAGTCGTAATATGGTAATCCCTTATTTTTATCTTCGTACCAGTACTTATTTCTGTAAAAGAATATTGCTTAAATATTTCTGTTTTGCAGAAAAATCTCAATCCAAACCTGCCGGAGAATCTGGCAATCAGCTTTTACATCCAGAGTTACAAGCTAGTCCTGGCCGTGTATCAACTTGAAAATGCCCATGGCAGCGTTAAGTGCGAAACCCAGCAAGCTGAATGCAGCGTGCCGTGGCTGAACGAAGCATTAGTGCTTTTGACTATAGCTTTACAGCTGTGTCAAAGGTTAAAGGACAAGGTACTAATTAGACTTCAGCTTATTTCAATAGAGAAATAAGTCATAACATCAAAGGAATACTGTGAATTTCATTTCATTCATCTCTGTTTTGGATTTTGCACATTTTTAATCTTCATCCCATTTATCTCAAGATCAAAATAATACATTATGAATGTACAAAATAAAGAAAACTTTAGATTATAAACTTTGCACTAAGTTCAAAAATTAAATTATGATCTCTTTGACATACTATTATATCATTTTTTGATGGTGATAATTAATTTAAATTTACAAACTTCTTTTACTAACAAATTTATCTCTCCTATTAATTTCCAGATCTGCGTTTTCTCTCAGTATAAAGACTTCACAGTGGGCTCACGCGTTCCATCCACACTGGCATTATAACCGACATCCGATTGCAGCATGCAGCGGATCCAGAACAGTTCCGTGTAGTCCCTCTCCTAGCGAGGGACCACCAATGTTATGAATTACGTCAAAACGTGCCTAGCCCCGACGTTCAAAAGGCTACCATCGTCATAGTTTAATTTTTGCCTCTAGACCTGTAGCCACACAACGGGAACGCGTGTTCCTCGTTTGGGATTCTTTCCAAGATTGCGCCATTAGTATTTGCCCAGTGTGTAAGATGTCTGACATCGATTTCCCTAGTCGAGCTGACACGCTTACCTTGCGAACACGCCGTCTACCATAACTAGCACTCTCGCGCACAAAGCGGCCAGCCCCCTGTATTCGATATTACCGCAAATCTCGTTGCCAAAATCTGTATCGGAAGCAGTACCACCTGGTTGGATGTAGCTATCTACTGGTATTCGTAACCAACTAAGTTCACTAGGTAAAATGACTCTTTTACTTTTGAGTGCCACCTTTGAAAGATTAGCTGCTAAAACATGCAACTGGTAGGGTCTTAAGGGGTTGAAGAGGGTGCTGTTTCAGTTTTTAAAAAAGAACTGTCATTTTCGAGATGACTTCTAATTTGACACATCCGATGTGTACCAATTGATCTGAATCCTTTGCTGCCATCTGCTATCTTGTCCTTTTGACTTTATAAGATTATGAATTGTGTTTGTATTTCTCAGGTAGCAAAGATCTGTTGTGGAATGTTTGATCCATTAGGTGGCTTCTTTTGCTTATTTTCTATTAATTTTTATATGGCGGATGGACTTCTTTTGAAAACCGTGAAACTGGAAATGACAGAATTTTCAGTTTTTGGAAAAGTCAGGGAATATTGTTGAAAGTCAGGGAAGTTTTCATTTTTGGAATTTTCGAAATTGGTAAGTCAGTAAGTCATTGTGAAAATAATTTTAAAATTAAGAGAACATTTAAGGACCAAAACTTGGAGCCATAAAAATGAAAATATATATTTTCGCTTTAGCAAAATTAGTGAAACAGCTTTTCGCTCATTTTTTAAATATTTTAATATGTTTTAAATAACGATTATTTATGAAATGAACATAAATGGAATACTTAACACAAAGTAGGACCGACTTTGATAATTAGTTATTATCAAAAATAAAAAACTACGGACATGTTAATTGAACACAGTTTTAATCAGGGCAATTCGTTTCGAGGTCAGGAAAATGTCAAGGAAAAAATCCAGGAATACCATTTAATTTTTGGAATCGTCACCCCATTATCTCATTATCTAATACTCCTAATTTTCGGATTGACGTAAAATATACTTCTGAGCTTTTAGAAACCTATAGATAATATATACCATATCAAATTTTTCAATGGCTCAGCCTCTTCTGTTTAAGATTCGGTTTATTTTCAAAGTCAGATTTTATTCTGTGTCGTTACCCAATAGATTTCGAGAAAAAAGTCTTCTACAATTTATAATCCCGTTTAGATAAATACCTGATCCGATACGAACAGAAAATTTTACGAAATCAGTGTATTAATAATTACTGTATAAAACACGAAAATGCCGCGACTACACCGAAGTCGAATAACGTACTTACAACCCGTTTCAACCCCTTGTAACAATACGATATCGCAAGCAACCAGCGTGCCATTCGTCCTCTAATTGTTTCCTAGTATTCGTCTAATTTATTAAGCAACCGCGTGGAACTTTGTTCGTCTCATTTGTGCCGCCATTTGATTTGATCCGAACGCGGTCACTTCACTTGAATGTTTCTGTAAATACCCAATCATTGACTTTGTACCTCAATCTCGCACGTTTGCGTTCAATTGTTCGTTGAAAGTTGAAGTCAATTACTGGGTTCGTCCTATGATTTATCGCCAGAGACCGGACTTGATACATTCGCAAAAAGAAAGATCATTTAGTTTAATTACCCACACGATCCTGTTTGGAGTATTTTGAAAATCATCTCTTTTGTGATTTTTAACATACAAATTTACAATTTTTGAAGTTTTGAATTTAATCCACCATTGTCCTTAGAATGAAAAATCCTTTGATTTGAGTACAAACTCGGCTAGGTTCAAAATTTTTAACAAAGTATCAACATTTTTCAAAAAGATCAGATTTTCCAAAATACTCTGAACACCGTTGTGTTTATACTCAAACTAACTGATTTTTCACAATAAATCCAGTAATACAAATACTGATATAGTCCGAAATCAGTCCTTTTTATGTATAATGACTTATAATCGTTTCGAATTCCTCTCTTTAGGATATCTGTCCGGTCTCTGTTTATCGCATTTAAATGTGACATTGTCCGTCGATCCGCTGATCGGATTCGACCTGTTTAAATTGTAAGATCATTCGCGAGGCAATAATTTAGATCTGCAAAATGCACGCAGTCGAACCACAGTTTTCTAGAGATGAAATTGTAAATATTATATAGCGCTGTTGTACGGTGTCTGGCGGTCTGCGATCGGTCGACCGATTCCTGTGGAAAATCGGTCGGCGGATCGCACCGGTCCGACGATATTTATTGTTAACGATCCTCTTTGTGTCATTGTTCGCCAAAGCGGTCGCACTTCCGTTTCGCGCCGAACTCTACGGTAACTGCTGTAATGTACTTAAGTCCGAAATACCGTTTGAAAAATGAGTTTGCGCGGTCGACGGGACTCGCGATTTGTTGGTAGATTTGCGTATATGTAAATGTTTATGTGTATGTATATTGTTTATGTCATGTTTTGCGAATAGTTTTACATCGGTTGCGAAATGGGAATGTCGCCCTTTGCAAATACCCGAGTCGACCAAAAAAGCGTCACTTTGGAATCGTTTGTACAACGAGGTATTGGCTGTTTTACGTAGACCCTTGTCATTGGAACATTTTGACAATTCGACAATAATAGCTTGTACTCTCGTTCGCGTTGAAATCCACGATTGTTTCGGGGTGTCGAAATTATTGTAAATGAAAAAAAAAGAATAAAAAGAATAAAAGCCGAATAGTTTTTTGATGATTTGCCGAATAGTTTTTTGGAGATAATGTTTAACGTTTATAGTTTGCTTAAAATTTGTTTCTTTTCATCGGGGAAAGTTAGACAAGGATGTAGATACTTTTTAGTAGATACTTTTGTTACACGAAGTCCGATTTGAACGATCAGCAGGTCATTATTCGCGATTTTGTTGAATCGCGTACATGTGGCACGTCTTTACTTTACTTCAGTCTCAGTTTTTTACTTAACTGACAAACAAGTTGCTGGAGTTAAGGTAATTATAGACTGAAAGATAATTGTTTTTGTGGAACATTATAACGGTTCATTTTACAAATGATAAAGACAATAATCAGACAATTATCAATTAAGGATTAAAGAATAACTTGATGTTGGGAAAATTAAATAATTATGATTAATTAATTATGATTAATTAATTAATTTAAACACATTTGTTAATTATAATATTTATGTAATGGAAGAAATTGCAAAATTTTTAGATGATAAGCCCGTTAACATTCGCGGTTAATTGTGGTTTGAGATTAGATAATCATTTTTGCACAATTTATCTGCGAGTTCTGCTTATTGGCAGAACACTTCGCATTTCGTTTTAATTCAACATTTAATTGCCAGACTTACTGCTGCAGAAAGTCACGATGGAAACACCAAAAGTAAAAATGGAGAAAAGACCATTGCATGTGCCTTCTATGGAGGAATTGAAGACATGTAAGTTAATTTCATGAAAACTATCTTGGAAATTTAGTGTAAAAGAAATATTTAAATTTGTATTAATAAAAATCTTTCAGTATTCACTGCAGCATTGTCTCACAATTTTGAGGAATTCAGCGTGGAAATCGTAGACTGTCCTGACCTTACTCAACAGCCTTTCACTTTGGCCGCAAATGGTAACTACCGGTGAAAATAATAATAAATTCTATTTAAGTGATTTATCTAATAATATATTCATTACTGAGGCAGTAATTTTTTACTTTTTATCTCAAATCAGTTATATAATAACTGAATCCTAGAATTATGAAATATACAATGCTATACAAATTTTTCTTAATTTGTCTTATAGTATTTATCTTATAGTAAGATAAATTCAATTCCAGATTTTATATATAGTAGGGAAACCCTATTTCCCTTGAGCAATTGAAGATAATTATCAGAAATTGAATGAAATAAATGGTTACAAAAACCAATAATCAGGAATTATTAAATTCTATTTAAAGATGTTCAAATGTTTTTTTGCTTTTTATTTCTTTCAATTTACTTTTTTCTGTCACTTTTTTGCAGGGATGTTCTCAATAAGTATCAACATTGAAAAACAGCGTTTTTAATTAAATACACATTTTTTCGTTTAAGTTATGATTGTTAAGTTTATATATGTTTGTTAAGTATATATATAATTTTTAAATTTATGATTCTATATTATTGAAGATTCAACCCAGATTTTTGAAGACTAAATATATTTTCACTTTTGTATTTTCGTTTCTTCACACAGGATTGGATGGAAAATCAACGGTCCTCGAAATCGGTGGTCCAGCTTACTTGCTGCCTTCCGTGCAGAAAGACAAACTTTACGATATGCAGCAACTGCTCAATGACATGGAATACGACGGCAGTCGGTCATTCGTAATTGGCGCTGGCGCCGGACCTTGGCCGCACTTGAACAGAAATTGCGAGGTGATTTGTCGCAGATTAGCTCGACACTTCATTCCAAATTACTTCCAATTAACTTTGATTTACAAGTCATCTAACCATGCCTCTCCCCTAGATGATGATGAACATGCTGAAGGAGAACGACCAGGTGAAAAACGAGACCCGCATTGCCTCTGTAGACCCCAAAACCGACGCTTGCGTCTTGCAAACTCTGCCCAAAAATGAAACCCGGTTCGCTCTTCTGGCCAATCTCTTCTTGTCTGAAGGCAAACCAGGCAATGTGCTGAAAGTCCATGCCAAACATCGCAAAGGCTCTGATGATTTCATAGCTTGCATGCAAAAGGCTTTAGCTAACAAATTTCCTGACAAATTAGTCGGTGAGGATCTTGTCAGAAGTAGAAAAGATGTTAAGGTGATAAAAAATCAGTTTTTAGGGTTTTTCACATGATTAATGCTGAAACATTTTAGGATTAGGAGGAACCTTCCTTCTAAAAGAGGGGAAAGCTAAGCAGCACGTTATGCCAGATTTTTCGAAGACTCCTTTGAAAACTGTTAGGGATCTGGATAACTGGCTCCGCTTCTACGATATGTCAGCTCCTTTGATCGCAGTTGGCACCTTCGTTTCAGCTGAGACTGTGAGTTAGATAGAAGTCGAATTTGGTAGGCATATATTGACAGAATTGTCGAACCCAATGTCGATTTGTTTGCAGGACTTGGACTTACGAGTGCAACACTTCCACAGCTTCTCCCACCATGGCGAAGGAGGACATTATCATATCGACACTACTCCGGACAATGTAGAGTACTTGGGGTACTTCAACACTGCATCTACCCTTCTTCGCATCGACCAGCCACCGAACCTGCTAGAGTTTGGCAAAGACTGATTACCAACATTCCAAGACATTATTTCGACGCTTCCAACGAAAAACCGGACAATTTAAATTTTACATGAGGAATTACGCTGAGAAATTTGAATTGTCCGGTTTTTCGTTGGAACCATCGATTTTATGAGAACTGTAACATATGCTGGTATTCTTCCTTAAAAGATAGATTTCACTTGGACTTATCTGTGAATCCATTGCCATTAGGATAACCCAAAAACTCCCTACAACTCTTTAAGTCGACATTTCCCCAGAGATTAACATCAGGATATCCACCTAATATCTCCTTAAAATCTATCCTCCCAATGAAGTACTAAGAATCTATACAGATGTATTTGTATGAGGAAAGGTATCGATATATAGTATATCTATGTACAACACCGTCAATATCTTCTGGCAAGCGCCACTAATCCAGCAAATAAACTCTTATGCAAATCATCAGACTTCAAATTCAGTTTCTCCCACGTCACCCATAATCCCTCAATAATCCAAAGCCGCTAATGCCCGGCAGATGCTTCGCAGCACTGCGAGCGTGAAGTCCTGCGAATGACCGCGGTCAAACAGCTCGCCATGAAATTCAACGTCGAGTGCACCTCGTCCTACAACAGCATCCATCCGGCCTACCAGTACACCGAGCAGTTCAACCACAACTGCCAGACCTACCAGGAGGGCACCAAGTGGTTCGGCATCTTCCTCGCCTTCCTTTCGGGGACTTTCTTCACCGTCAGCGCCTCCCTAGTGAAGGCAGTGAGAAATGTCCACCCGATGGTGCTGCTGGCCATCAGGTCTATCGTGCAGATCGTCATCATGTCGATAGTGGCTTGTGCCCATTCGAAGAACTTACTGGGACCGCAAGGCCAGAGGCTGCTGATCAGCTTCCAAGTAAGAGAAAGAGGAGGAACATTAGGTAACGGTGGAGATGCCTTTTGTACGTTTAAGTGGAACTGACGCCTTTTGTACGTTTAGGGGTTGGTGGGAGGACTGACGCTATCACTGCTGTATTACAGCTTCCGGAAGCTGCCACTGGGAGATGCGACCACGATTATCTTCAGTTCGCCGGTGTTGGTCATCGCCCTGTCGTTCCTATTCCTTAAGGAACCATGTGGGTTTCTTCGGATCATCGTGATTTGCGCATTGTTTATGGGAGTGGTTCTCGTAGCAAAGCCACCTTTTATATTCCAAGTAAGACTCCTAAACCAAGGCTTTGGATCAGAAAAATCTCAATCTTACTGCTTAATATTATGTGATTTTGCTCAGAAATATGTTCCTTTTTGTATAATCAAATTGTTTAAGATTATTAATGACCGTGAGGAACAAAGTAAAAATCCTGAGACTTTCTACAGCATCATATGTATTTGATAGCTGACGTGTAATCCACTTACACCTCTTCAGAACTGGACATGTGTTTGCTCCTTTCTTTTATTTATTCTCGTACAATCCAACCATAGTTTCGTCGATTCTTGATGTCAGTTAATAAATTAAGAATAAATAAGAATAAATAGATAAATAAAGATAACAAAACGAAATTTAAACGAAACAGTCACAGAGGTAAAATTTGTGTCATTCACCTCCGCGCAGTAGGTTGTCTTACTCCTTAGTAGGAATTAAACTCATCAACTTTCCATCCAATATTGTAATTCCATTGCAAAATCCTTTTCCAGCTCAACAAGAATCTCGCCTACGACGTGATGGGCTACGTCTACGCTCTACTGGCAACCTTATTCACCGCTCTGAATATAGTCGTCATGAGGAAATGCCTCGAGATCCACTACTCCGTGATGGTGCTAAGTCTCTCGCTCTGGGGTTTGGTCTCAGCTTTCTTCTTCTACTTCGTCATCCCGGAAGAGCATCACCACGAGTAACCACCTTTACTTTCTTCTTTCTCAACTGAACACCCTCAATGCACATTTCTAACTGGTCCAAATATCCTAGGTTATTCCCCAGAGACTGGATCAGCTGGGTCCTGATAATGCTGGTGGCTACCACTGGTCTCTGCGGTCAGGTTCTGGTGGCCAAAGCGCTGAAAATCGAAGGTGCTGGGAAGGTCTCCGTGACTCGGTCGCTGGACATCATCCTGGGTTACATCGTGCAGATTTATGTCTTCAAAGACGTCCCGACCGCATCAAGTATCGCTGGCGCCTTCCTAATCCTGGTTTCCATAATCTGCATGGGTTTCGAGAAGGAGATCTACGGCATCTGCGACTTCATACCCTGAACACTGTAGCCAAATTCGTTATGGAGAATAAAGTGCCGAAACCCTCGCAAGCGACTCGAGACGATTCGCGACCCCAGTAACAGAAGTCATGGATTCATGAATATCTAATAATTATTTATTCAAAGAAAAATACAACTACGATTAACATTGAATGGCAATCATATCATATCCAATGTATTAATAATATATACAATATACCGTACTGATTAAATCTTTCATAATTTGCCCTTATACTGAATGAACTAACGATGTAACTATATATATATATTTATGTATATATATATATATATAATATATTTGTAACGTACAAGTTAAAAGTAAATCGGTACACAAATGATTATCCTTATAATGAAGTTTGTATATGCGATGCACAAAGTATTGTTTTGCTATCGAACGCACTACTGCCCTCTCTAGTTCCTAAGCGTTACCTTCTTAAACGTTACATCCATTAGTAATAAACCACAATTACTTACACATTTATGACATGGTCATAGAGAAAGCTTGTATCTTAGTTACCAAGTATCCTTAATCTAGGAATCTAATCCTGTATTAAAAATTACTAAAAACTCCGCATTTAGCGTGCAATTTCGGAAACCCACGGGTTTTCCAGGTTTGTCAGCAATTCGAGTGGTCTTTTCATTTTCCATCACTGTACAATCTCCGTAGCGCAGTTACATTCATAATCGTTCGTGTCTCGTCTCTTCCTCGAGGAACCATTGATTATTCGCGAGTCACGACCTTTCTTTGTCTATCCTACGAAAACTCGTGACTCAGTTCGGGTCAACATCGTAATTTACACGTTTCTTATGATCCACCGACGTGATACTGATACGCAACGCCGAAATTAAATTAGATATTTACACTCTTCGGTACGACGATGCCTCGCCCGGGGAAAAATACGGATGCGCGTGAATACACTGATTACGGCTTAGGTATAGTCGACTATATTGTGATCCTGTAGTTGCGTTATCGTTATACAATATAGCTTTGGGTACCGACACTTTTCTTCTCCGCTTTCTGTAACGTTAGCTTTGGTCTTACGTCAGCTTTCACATTCTACCTCTGTTCTACGTTGAAAGTGCGGCGAAAACGAACGCCCGACCTCGCGACGTTCGCGCGTTCGTTTTCCGCGGAATTCGGTTCGCAGTGCGGCTCTCTCAAATCGTGTATAAAATTGGAAAAAAAGTCATGTCTCTTTCGTCGCGAAGGGATCACGGAATGCCGCGTCGCGGTCCGTGGTACAAATGGTATAAAATACGGGTATATCGTCGAGTCAGTCTACAACGAATCAGCAATTTCAGCAGTCGCTTACACCAATCATAAGACAGCGTACAATGTTGGGCATAAAGGCGTGACATGACGTTTCCTAAACGAAACGTAAGGGAAACTAAGTATGGTATAACTAGTATTTGGCTTGTGAACGTTTTGCGATCCGTGTGCCATGCTAAGGTACAATTTACAATCGTTGGATGATTAGTATTGTAATACGTCTATATAGTTGTGGTATTTATAGCGACAGAATGCATGGAGTTATGAGCCGACACAATCTGGCGGGAAACGAAACATTTTTACACTTGGATATTTATGTAGACGTATAGTACATTTACCATATTGTGATGCTACATTTACATTGTATCCGCTCATAGATGAAAATGTGCAACGAATCGGCGAAGTAGGTAGTTGCAACTTATCGTCAGTGTGCTGGTTATCGGCACTTTTAGGACTGAAAGCAATATGTCTGTATAATTGTGCAGCTTTTAAATAATTTGCACAGAAACAAATATTAGATCATACAGATTCTGCTAAACATCAACCAAAAAGAGAAAACTTGAAACGTGTAGGTTTTGTTGAAATTATTTCTGAATATATAATAAACTGGCATTGTCAAGTGGTTTTATTGAGCTGAAATCGTTTATAATATTCTTATGCTAGGAATACAACATATGCATTTATACTAAAAAATACAAAATAAGATTTCCTTAGTGGTTTGAAAACGTAACCCTAGAAGTGCCGATAACCGGTGCAACTACCTAAAATGAGAATTGCATGGCAAGTTTTTATATCGCTTGCAACCACTTGGATTGCTATGTTTGCCTGAACGTTTGTACAAATGATCAAAACGAAATTTCGTCCTGAAAGTGTTCCGTTTTTCGTCAAAATCCAAATCGCCTCTTCCCCATCCGAGCCGACGAAAACTTTTGATTACTTGAATCGTGTTTGCGAAATGCCTGCGACTTTGCGTCTAAGCCAACCAGACCGGTCGAGTTACAAATGTAATAACGTAACAGCCGACTTGCAATGACCGCCGAGCCCGGGTCCACTCACAAAACGAAAACGACAGCATCGCGAACACAACTCTTTACATCCGAACGGGACAGTACGTCAACGAGCATCGCAAGTCCATCTTTAATATTAAAATATTTGCTTTGCAACCATTTATTCGTATCTATTCATAATCATTGTCTGATGGTACAACGTGTCCTCCAATAACTTAAAAGCTAGCGTTAAACAGACAATCGAATTGTATATAAATATATTTATATATACGCATGTGTACTAATATCATAGCAATATATAATGTTGCTGTCCATATATATATCAGGTGCCGCGACGTTTAACATCCCAGCAACTCAATTTAAATACACGGCGCGATTCGTTTTCCTTCCTCCTCCAAGATGTGATTCACGCGACAAGGCACCAAGTATGAAACAAACGGCTCTGTGCCACCAACCAATAACTCATGACGCGAAAGACGTTGTCAGCCTCTAATCCGCCACTGACTTTTCCTTACTCGAATGTCCAATCCAATGCAATTTATTATCCGTATTACAAGTACAACGTGTCCTTATACAAGTTCCACAAAGTCATTGGAATCCAAGGAGCCACTACCATAATTCTCTATGGTAATTCGCGTAAACGACAATAACGATTAAGGTCCGCAACCCGTCTTTCCGGTGTCGCAGTTGTACAGGTGGCGCCACCTTCGTGGCAAATCGCGCGCTACAACTCGGCGTCTCGGTTTATTGTCCCGGTGAAACAGTCGCGACCAATTCCCTTCGGTACTCGGGAAACGAGAAAAAAACGCAGCCCGCGTGGACAGAGAACGAAAGAAACATCGCGGACGACAAAAAGCGAAATGCGTAACGAACGGAAACACTTCGTTGAGAAGTCCGGCCCTGAAACGGAATTGCTCGCGGAACAGAAAGCATCGGGTGGTTTAAAAGCGTGCGGCGTTCCGACGATTAAAATGCCAAATCAACGGGGCGCGGTGGCGCCCCCCGGCGGGAGCGCGCGGCGCGATCAAATGTGCACCGGCACGTGGATCAGCAGCTCGTCCCGGCTCTGGAACTCCTCGTGGCAGAGGTTGCACGTGTACACCACCGGGTCCGGCACGATCGTCTCGACCTCGCTCGTGTGGATGAGGTTCTGCATCACGAGGCTCGGCGGGTTTAGGGCGACGTTGTTCACGTTCTCCTTCTCGATCTCGGCGACGACCTCCTCCTCACGACCGGGCTTGATCACGTCCGGGAGGATGCTCTCCTCGGTGGTGACCTCGAACGCGACCTCCATGTCGTTGCCGTCGACGATCTCGAACTCCTGGACGCCGGCATCGGGGGTGTTGTTGTTGTGCTGCATGACGTTGTCGAGCTGGAGCTCCGGCTCGCGAGGCTCCTGCTTGATCACGACTCGCTTCTTACGTTTCATCGCGACCCTCTTGTCGGCAGCGTCCGCGCCGGAGGCGCCCTTCAGCGGACCGCCGGCGTTCAGGATGCTGCCGTTGTTGTTGCTGTGGTCATGGGAAAGGTCCATCTGCCGAAGGAGGCCGGGCTCGGTTTTAACGCTGACCATCAGCGGTTCACCCTCCATCAGGTCGAGGCCCTTGTCGTCGTCCAGCCGCGGGAAGGTTGCTACGGACATCTGCAGCTTGCCTTCCACGTGGTAGCTGACGTTCTTCGTGCGGGGTCTGTGGGGGGAATTGAGGAATGAGTTTGTTTGGTAGAGAGTAGAACCCTATAGTTGATTTATATATTTATTTATTTATTCAGTAAATTAACGGGGCAATCTCTTGATATAATACAAAAATGTAGGAAGTATATAAACACCCCCAAAAGAATAACATCCTAACTCATGGGTTTTCTAACTTATAACATATGATAAGTTTTTACACTTTTCAAATTATGAAATTAATTGGGGTTGTATTTTTTTAATGTATTGGTTTTACTTCAAAATGTATAAAACTGTGGTGAATTCAATTTAAAAAACATTTAATAATTAA
Organism: Ceratoteleas bidentatus; assembly: GCA_022817645.1. NCBI lineage: Eukaryota > Metazoa > Arthropoda > Insecta > Hymenoptera > Scelionidae > Ceratoteleas > Ceratoteleas bidentatus. The sequence continues at coordinate 178 of JABFPB010003813.1, read as the reverse complement.
AAAGTGACAGACAATTTGTAATGCACTTTTTTCTAGTGTTAAACATTATCTTAGGTTACAAAGTAGCAGGGTTGCAATGATTTAAATCACGATTTAAATCAAACATATTTTGTAAAAAAATCATTGATTTAAATCAAAGGTTATTTTGTGGCAGTTATCGGGTAATTAAAATCAAATT
>JABFPB010003812.1:0-16217 GCA_022817645.1 Ceratoteleas bidentatus | reverse complement strand
TTCTCCCACGCTCATCAGTAGGAGAAGTCTGCGCTTCTCCCACTGCTGCGCGTGGGAGAAGTAGGCACTTCTCCCGCGCGAGTAAGGAAAATCAATTGATTTGATTTACATCAGTTATTTTTGTTTAAATCAAGACAAAAAATAATGACTAATTTTATACAAAAAATGTGGAATCATTGGGCAGAAAAAAACGCCAAATTACATAATTTGTATAAATAGCTGAACTCTTAAGGAGGTTCGATAGCTAGAAGTTTTTGTGCATCTTTTATTTTTTATTTAAAAAAATTTTTGGATTAGAACATTACCAATTTCAAGATATCTATATACAAGCGTACTCTAAGTATTTTAAGTATTTGTCTAACTAAATTTGGCTTAAAATAAGATTCTAGAATCTTCAATCTTAAAAAACAGAAACACTACAGAAATATCAATTAATTCAAAATTTGGACTAATTGATGTAGTAAGTGCACTCGTTAAGAAATCTGAAATTCCCTCCCTAGTGCTGTAATGTCCTATCGATTTAAATCAATTATTTTTTTAGCAAAATATGTTGATTTAAATCGTGATTAAATCATTGATTTAAATCAGTTGATTTGTTTAACACTAAAGTACATATTGCAACATGTGAAATACGTACAAATAATTGGTATTTCTCCATGGTAGGAAATGATGCCCTGGGGTCGTCGTAAATGTCATTTGATTTATCTTTTTCATCAAACAGTTTGAAAAACATATTGCAATAAAAAATAAGACGTTTAATTAGAGTAATAAGAGTACAATTTATAATTCTCCGGAATGTGGTATTATTACAAATGAGCACATCTGAACGAGGAAGACTTTTTCCATACATACATGAATTAATTCGTATTCTTATAATTATATCAAGTGTAGTAGCGGAAAAACGGCGAACAAATCAGAATTGTGCTTCGTAGGAATTACAATATATTTACATTCAACTTTTTGAATTTGCCATATAGAAAAAGTAGAAACAGCACTGACACAATATATCCCTAAACTGGAGGAGGCGCAAGGTTTGGTAAACAATTCTTGGATATTCAGAAATTTCTTTCCAATTATTATCAAACTCCCGTCTTCGTGAGTCGCAAAATTATAAATTTTAACAATATCATTATCGATTCGGCAACAGTTGTTCGGAGCACTATTTGAGATCATAAAATCATCGAAGTAGTACTCCGAATACTGTGGATTTCGCGTTCCAATTATTAAAGGTCCATTTATATGACATTTTTGTTGAAATTTTTTTTTTTTTTTATCAATTATCATATGTTCCACCGAAACATTTCGTATTTCCGCATATCTATTATGTAACTGTTGCAATGGTTTTTCGGACTTCCTTATCAGCGATTTAATACGCCGAATAAAGTTCTCAAAGGGAAATGCACTGAAACATTCCAAAGATCCGAATCTTCGTACATCACTTACTAAATGTAAAACTCCGTGGACATTGTGTGAAACATATTCACGTCCATAAATTTGCTTAAACGTCGTTACGAAATATTCCATCAAAGATTGAATATAAACAAAAACTTCGGAGTTACTTCCGGAAAACAATAACCGAAGTGCGACATATAGAGATAAAAAGTTTAACATAACATCATTTTCCCAGTCTACGAGTAAGTTCATAACAACTGGCCCGACATACAGAATAAAAAGGCGACACTCTGTTGCCTTCCACTTCGAAAAATCCTCTATTTGTCGCAATGATCTAACGAATTCCACTGGCACATATGAATTCATACTCTGGAAATATTCGCTAACTTTTTGGGAATTTATTTTATTTAAAATTCGAATAGTCTTTGGTCCAGTAAACCATAAATGAATTAATTTTTTTAAAACGCCGATGCAAATCAAATGCATGTAATCTAACGGAACATTGGTAACAAGCCCGAAATCTGGAATTTTATTTAAAATGCATTCACCCATCTGGTAATCCATTGGGCCATCGTAGTTCATGTTACGCATCCCATCATCCGTTCGTTCCTTACAATTAGTTTCGATAAAAGATACTCGGTTATTAATGTATGTCCCTTCCACCAAACATTTGGAGCAACTATTGTAGCCGGTATGGTTTTTGGTACTTAACACGAAAGACTTGGCAGGCGCATCACATATGAGTGAATGTATTTTAACTGTGTACTTTTTTCCATTATACAGAAATCCATTATTAACTAGACTAACAGCATCATGTACAAAATAACTAACAAACTCATTGGGATTTTTTGGTTTACTAGTACCATAAAAAATTCCAATCATAAACACTGATTTGTTACCAACAATGCGACCCATAATCGGCCATGACTCTTTTTCCGCGGTGATAGGAAATCCATCAGTTCCAACCTGTATCAGAATTTCATTTGGAGATTCCTTACAACTTAGCAAAAAATTAATTATCCCCTCTTCTAACCCAAAGTGACAGTATTGCCCAGGAGTCATTTCAATTATGTTTGCACATCGTGGTGTTTTTAACAGAGTTTTAGCTTCTTTCGGAAGTGAATATTGCGGACAATATTTTCCCAAAATGGCTAGCAATGCTGTTAGAGAAGTGTGTGTTATTCCACAATTTGTAGCCCAGTGTGCCAACTCTTTCTTCAAAAGGATATCTTCTGAATACTCAAAACTATCACATAGATCGTCAACAATTTCAGCTCTATTATCAAGAAGCAATGTGTCAGGGTCTATGTTGTCTAGCTTAGTGCGCGCCAATAAAACATCGCTATGTGAAACACAGACAGCATGCTTTGGGACATTATCGTTGAGGGTGGCTTCTTCGGCACCATTAATCCGTCTCTTTTTCGCGACATCCGGTGTTTCTGAAGGTAACTCGACTGTTTTCGGTGTTAATGTAGTACATTTCACAGATTTTTGTTGGTACGTGAATGATTGAAAAAAGTCTTTTCGATCAAGTGCGCGATACCTCTGGCGTTGCCTAATGCCAATATTTAAATCTCTTTTTCGATTGAACATGGTCATATAAAAACTGCTGAATCAAGATTGTAGTCAAATGATATATTTTATGATTTATCAGTATGGTAATTGTCTCATCTCAATGAAACTGAAAAATTAATATATGCTTTGATATACATTTTTTATTTGCATATTTTATACAAATTATAAATATCTTAATAAACAAAATCTGGTGTATAGAAATAGTGTAATGAAAACTTGTCAAAATGAGAAATTAAAGTTAGAAAATAAAATAAAAAAAAGAAATTACACGATATTTGTTTTTATTTTCTCGTATCTTCTCATAATATAAAAAATGCATGTTTAGTTATTCTACAGAAACTATTAATATAATTTTTATATCAAAAAGAAATAATTTAAAATTTAATTTATGAATTGCCAACTATGTCTAAAAACAATCACGTAACATAACTACAGGTGAACCCTGCAGGGCTGCATCCCGCAAACTATTGACTCGCCGATATCCTGTAGGAACAAATTGTGGGGAAATAAAAAGCCACCTTTTCACCCTATTTTTTTCAGTGAAAGGATTGAGTCCAGCATCAAAAATAGTAAAAGTTAATTGCGTCGAACTTAAATGTTATGTGATTGTAGAATCCACTTGACGTTTAATACGTATGAAAATGTTTGAGCATATTTTGGAAGATTTTGTACACACACGTGTAAAATTTGAAATAAAATCACAGGATAGTTTCGCGTCATTTTTTTATACACAAATAGTCGCGTGGCGCCTGACAGATGCCAAGTTTATTTTCGATTTTAACAGGGTTTTTTGCAATTGTTGTTTCTATTTTAGTTTGTATTTAGCAATTTACTAAATACAAGGCAGGCTTAGTGCCTGTCAGGCCACGCGACTAAAGGTTAATTCAGCTAACTGTAAGAATAGATACCAAAAGTAGCTGATTCAGCTGTACCGTTTGGTTAAATTAATAAAATGTTTTCTTTTCTTTACTATTGTATTAATAATAAATTTAGTTATTAATCTTATTGTTTTAGTTAATTTTAAGTTAATTTTATTAATTCAAATTAAATAAATATTTATCAAATATTTATTTAATAAAAAACAAGTAACGTAAACAAAGAACGAACATACAAATAAAATAAATTTAAATTGTGAAAAGTCGAAATAATAATGTGCATTAAAGAAGGTATTTTAATTATGATTTTATTCGTCTATTGTAATTATCCTAAAATGCTATAAAAAGTCACAACATAGAATCATTGTTTTAGCTTTGCTGTGTAGTACAAGGTATGACAAACGACTTACTGCAGTTAGGAACAATCTCAACAATTTTGCTCTCCAACAGAAATGATCAAACAAGCGATAGAACATGCCATCCAAGTTTATTCAAGCGATAGTTTGCTGTAAATGAATTAAACAATACATGTATAATATCACATATCTTTATACAGAATAATTAATTGAGGTTAAGGAATTTTGTAATTTACCAATATGAAAATTGTGATGTCAGTTAACTGCTCTACTATAGTCGATATTTGTGCAATGCACCCTATTAACGCAATCAGTACAATTGCCCGTCAACAAAGTAAAATTCGCGAAACAGTCAATCTATTCCTAACCCCGACAACAATTAAACACTTTTAGGCTCTCTGTTCTCTGGATGGAAAATGTCGGCGTGGCAAGTTTTCGCGAATGTACAACGTAGGTCAAATCAAAATGAAAACCTAATTTCAGAAATGGAATTTACAAAGTACAAAAATAAATAGTAACGTACTTTCATTTACCTTTAATATTCCATATTAAACATTGTATTAGAATATTTTATTTCGGTTCAATGCTTATCCATTCCATGGATAAGTTTTGAATCTCAAATTTCCGGTGTTTCCGGAAGACGCCAACGTTGCCGAATATCATTGGAGCACATTGTCGTACACAGAGATGGTGGAATCATTTCGTACGAAGTAAAGGCTATTTTATAGTGAGCATTTATACGATACTGAGACATACATTTATGTACATCTTTACAAGGACCGATATATGACAACTTCCAGTTACCTTGAATGTCATAAGGAATGTAAGTGTTCAGTGGCCAAATAAAAAGTCTAGTCGTCGCTGATTCGAAACGACGTCGAATTTGGCATCGGTCTAACGTGCCGAAAATGAGACGAAAATGATTGATGGGATAGATTTTAACTTATTAGTGTTTGTTTACAGATCTCGGATGTAGTTTATAACCTCAAAAAGCAATATAACCTCAGACGTGTATAACCTCAGAAAGCAATTTAATGCTGTTTACGTGTTTAATGTTAAAAATCACAATTGTTTTTAAAATTTGCAACAATACTTACTAAAATGAAAATAAAAATCCTGTTTAAATTACTGAACGCGTGACATTTTAATACTTCAGTATATTGAAAACTGTGTATAAGAAAAAAGTTACAATCCACTAATTTCATATAAAGCTTATTTCACGAGCAACATACAATCATTTTAGTAAAAATATTTTTCAAAATATTAAAAACTGAGTACAGTTTTTTCAGTTTTAAATAATACTTTAACCACTACTAAAAGCATGTCAGTCATGAAACTGTGTAACTTCATTGTATCATCTGTATTAATAATGTTAATGATTATTATTAATGATTCCCCTTATTATTGCTTAGTTATTGAAAATTAAAATTATTTATAATGATATGATAAAAATAATTCAAATTGAAAAACTGTCATGTAAAAATATGTGTGGTTCAACTAAAACAAGCAAATACAACTGCATCATATATTTATAAAATTATGTTTGCCTTTATTAATTTGGACTAGTTACCTTCCCTAACCGAACATTCCTTTATATTCTTAAAAGATATATATATATATATATCTTTATATATATATATATATATACACATTTCCAGTGATTTTCCATTAAATATGCAGGAAATGTTTTGTCGGGATTGCATGAGATTTTTTTAAATGATTGTATAAAACAATAAAACATTTTTTATTTGTATACATTTTTTAAATATTTCATATGTTTAAAATTTTTTAGTAGTTATTTCTTTTATTATTTATTTGATATATTTTATAATATTTTAAAGTTTATATAATATTTTTAAATTATAAAATAAAATATTAAGAAAACACAATATGAAATGTAAAACATATCCCTTCCTTTTTAATAAATATAATAGAGCATATACCTTGTACTATATAAAATCATTGTCTGAAATAAGTAATCGAATGATAAGATATTAATAATATTTAAAATATCAAAATTACAAATATTCGTAAAAATGGTACTTTTATGATCACTTTATTTGCATTTAAGGTAGTTGGGGTGAAGGTACCAGTGAATGGTCGGCTAAGATTTTCACCAGTGAATAGTCACCCATTTGAAAAGGTATTGCCTATCTCTGTCATTCCAATGCACTGACCATTCACTGGTGCATCCACCCTACCTCACATGCATTAGTCATCTGAATGTCTACAACTGATTCATTTTTTAATTACGCATATGTAAAGTTTTATTTAACAAAATGTTTTTTTGGATAAATAATTAATTTAATATGTACACGGAATGATAAAGGAAAAACTGTATATGAATAGTTTAATAATTCATTTGACAATGCAATTTGCACAGATTCTGAAGACGTCATTTTTTTCAAATTGGAACTCGGCTGAAGTAGTTAGTCGCTAATATTATGATTATTTATATATTTATATATCAGTATACTTGTTTATTCGATTGCACAAATTTGAATTGCATCCCTGTTGAAAAATACTTAGAGGAATTGTCCTATTAGTATCTATAAGTATGTATGCGGTTTCTGTCCGCCAGATGTCTAAATTTACATGTACTTTCGTATGGTAAACCAATGTCTATATGGAAATACACATAGATTCTATCAATTCCTATTAGAATTTCTAGGCCTATGTGTTTCTATGCGGTTTCTGTCCCCTTTTCTTATAAGTATGTGATAGTTTCTATTAGTTTTTATAAGTATTTTTCAACAGGGATGCGACTGCTACGTCGTCATATTTCATCTAACCTTATGACTCAACTGTCTGAACCGTCAGAACATTGGTTTAAAAATATTGGCGATTCTTTATCAAATATTTCCTTAAATAGGTCGGTGATGTACCTTTTGAAAAATTGGATCCGCACCTTAAAACTTTTTTCTTTTTGAGGTAATTGCTGCTTAAAAACATAAAAACTTTTCTCACCACGCAACAGTATTTCCGAACCTCCATCTAGTCATTTTCTGGTTATAGAATACGTAATTTACTGATTCTATATACCTCTGTCTCTTCCTATCTCATGGTGTTAAACGGCGCTATTAATTGCCAATAACTTTCTCAAATGGTCCGTGACCTACCTTTTTCTTGACAGTCTAACAGTATACAAAAATTTGCTATTGATTAGCATAAAAAGATCCATTTTATCTAGTATTTGTCCTCATGGGGTAACTAATGGAAATAGTTATTATCGACGATTACACGGAAAAAGTTAAACCTGAATGGTTCAGGTGCACCACCTGTTCAGGTGTAGGGCTAAGTGCAGACGCCATAACAATGTTTTTAATTCGCGTTTCTTGTGACACCAATGAAGAGAAATTAATTTCATGACAAATTAATATGTTGTTATTTAAAAAATATTTAAATCCATTTAAATAATATTATAGCCCTCGATAAATTAAAACGATATTTTCATGTATATATATATGAAATTCTGCGTTTCATATGTTTTATTATTGATAACAAACGCTTGCTACTTGCCAGGTATAATACAACCAAGCACAATTTAAAACAACATTACTATAATTTTCAGAGAATATGTCAAACTGTACTTCATCGGATGAAGGCATTTTTTGCCTAGTGGAATTTATAGATGGTATACAAATCGTCCCTACAAAATGGATCAGGCCAGATAACAACTGTGCATACCCCAACGTTCAAACAGATAACGCAATGCGAAAACTTGTGTTGGCCAATGCAGACCCTCAAAGAGATTGGCAGTTATTTAAGATTATCAAAATATTTGGGAAATATGGTAAGTTTAATTATATTGTAACATAATAGGTATTTGTTGTTCTAGGATGGAAAAGTATTGATAACGAATGTGAGGTTGGCAAAACGAGCCTTCCCTAACGTTTGGGTTCACACTGTAAATACACCAGTGTAAAGGCGACAAATTTAGCATATTTTTTACACCGAAAATTTTACTCTCTAAATACACTGTAAACACACCGGCTATACACTCAAATAACACTATGAATTCCCGCTATTACATTGAAATCGCCTGTGAATTTTTACTCAGTCAAATATACGTGCAAAATCGGTATGTTTTTAGTGTAGATCAGGTGAAATTACGGTGTAAATGATAGTTTAGTACCGGTACATTCAGTGTATATTTTGCATGAATCAAAAGTGTAATCTTGGTGAAGATTAAGTGTAAATTTGTTGGTGTAGAAACCTTGCTAATTTTGTCGCCTTTGCACTGGAAAAATACTTACTTTACACCTCATTTACACTGAAAATAAAGTACCCATCATTTACACCAGAAAATCACGGTGTAAACTCAAACTCCAGGGTTTGAACGCATATGTCGAGAAAAATAAATAAAATAATTACATAAAATATATAATAAAATGAATACAATTGTTTTGAAAATTAATTGAATGTTTTCTGAATTTAAATAAAACTTCAATTTTTTATTGCCATAAAATCTTGTTAAAATTATTTTAATGCTTTTCATATACAAAATGTTATAAATCTTTTTGCGAGGAAGAATAAAAGACAAGCTCCATATTATTTTAAGAATTAAGTGGCAGTAATTTTAAAGTAAATAATGAAAGTTAAATATTTTTTTTACAGAAACCTACGATAAAGCAAATGAAAAATTATTAGTCGCTCAAGACACAAGTTCTTTGGAAACAGACAATGAGATAACAAAAAAAGAAAAGAGACGACAGCGATCCAAAAAAAAATTTAAAGATTTTGAAACTGAAGACAACAATGTTAAACACAGAAAAAGACATGATGAACCACGAAATGAGGAAATCAATGGTGATTCGAATAGTTGTATCAACAACAAAATCGTATCTTTACCAACAGTCCCAAGTATATTGGCAAGTAAATTTGAAGGAATTTCAACTAAAGTAAAATCAAAGACTAACAAAGAAGTGATGCATGGAAATATCGGCGACACTGATAATCCATCAGGGGCCATAACACATCACTATAATTACAACGATAATTTCGATGGGACAAGGATGGACATTTCTGCAAAGCAACTTCCTTCCAAAGACATATATAATTCTACAAACTGTGAAAAGGAAATCAATATTTTGTCAGATAGTATAGATGAGGTTATTGTTAATGAGTGCTCTCAAAAATCAACTTTGAGTGTCCAAACTGAGGATGAAGATGATATGATAGAAAGTGGCACCCCTTGCAGTAGTGATGGTCAACTAGGAAAACAATATGAATTGTACGAGAAAACCGAGAAGGAAAATATTGGAACCGTCAGTGAAGAACTTTTAAGTAATAACATATTGTACAGTTTTTAAAGGATGTTTCATGTAAAGTGTTATAATAGATAAATAGTGTTCAAAATATGTTTTTGAAAAGTTTCCAAATGAAAAGGTTCATTAATTCGATATAGCTATTACATGCCACCAATATAAAAAAAATTGTAATATAGGACGTTGATTCTGATTTATCAACATTGATACTGATTTAATCGATTGTAACACGTTATGCGAAACACCCAGTATACACATGTAACGCAGTTAAATTACTCTCCGTGTGTTAACGGGTTATTTTCATTATTGCAGTAAAATACTTAGTTCATACTTTGTATTGAATAATTACGTTTTATGAATAATAATTTTTCATAATTTTTCATAAGGGGTGATCCATAAATGATGTCACACACTCAGGGGAGGGGGGGGGTGTCGGTGTTGTGTGACAGTCTGTGTTATAGGGATAGGCAGAAGTCTGAAAATGTGTGACATGGGGGAGGGGGGGGGAGTAAAAAATAGTCAAATTTAGCGTGACATCATTTATGGATGGCCCCCAGGGTAATGAAATTGGTTTAAATAAATAAATAAATGGTAAAGGGATAGACGAAAATAAATAAGAAACCCTGGATACATATTCACAGCGATTCATAAAAGTTAAAGCCTTTTGTGAATCGCTAAGGTTTTTGCATCAGAAAAATCACAGATGTTTGTGAAAAATCATAAAGCGCATTCGGTGAATCTCCTAAAAAATTCATAAAGGAACGAAATTCTGTGAAACGCTGTGAAAAATCATAGGCGAGTTCCAACATGTTTATGATTTTTCACAGCGTCTCATTAAATTTCTTAAATTTCAGATTTTCAACTGCCTTTTGTGAATTTTCATAGAGAATTTTAGAGAATCACTAAGTGCGTTTTATGATTTTTCACAGAATTTTGTGATTTTTATGATGCAAAAACCTTACTGATTCACAAAAGGCATTTACTTTTGTGAATAGCTGTGAATTTTTACCCAGGGTTTAGAGATGTAGATATACCTTTTTAATATTCTGCCACAATTAATGACAGAATATTAAAAAAATAAAAAAACAATTTTATTTTTTCAATGTATTAATAAACAATGACTCCGTTTTTGATAACTTGCATTCTCACTCGTTCCTTCTTAGTGGTGAAATGTAATATATTTTACATTTTTGTTTGTGTCGGACTTAAGACCATGTGTCGAACGTGAGGAGCAAGTTTGAATCCGCTGTTTGGCTCCAAAACTTATGTTTTATAGATTAATAAAAAAATAATCAAATGCTGAATTGCTAACCAGAGCGAGATTCTACGTAAAAATCCACGAGTTTCAAACTAATTTTCGATTATTTTCGACAGCGCATTTTCAAGAATAGCGAATTCTCGTTTTTCGACGTTTATATTTGAGGTTACGTGTCACCTCAAAAACGTGAAGTCGCTATTCTTGAAATTATAAATAGCGTACATCTGGGATATTGGCTCGTCAACCCTAGATATAGTCACAAAAGAAAACAACAACAACTTGAAAATGTATTATTGAAAATAGTCGACAGTCAGTTTAAAACAGGTGAATTTTTACGCAGAATCTCGCTCTGGTCGGCATTTCAAGATCTGATCACTATATATCGCTTAATCAACGAAACATCACTTTTCGTGCTAAATCGCCTATTCGAGCTTGTTTCTTGCGTTTGACATCACTTTAAGCCGATAGAAATGTATTAAACGACACGTCGTAACAAAAACGTACAAACTGCGTGAAAAGAGGTTAGGGTGGCCACCCGCGTGGAAAAAAGCAAACCTGGATTCAATCTGGCCACCGAACTTTCACCAGACTATATCCAGAATATGCCCAGACTATTGCCAGACTACCGCCAGACTGTTTTTAGTCTGGTAATAATCTGGATTTAATCTGGGTTATGATCGTCTGCCAGACTGTTATTCAGACTGTTGCCAGACTGTATCCAGACTGTTTTCAATCTGGCAACAGTCTGGATAACAGTAATGCACACGGTCATGACCCAGACTAGATCCAGACTATTTGCAGACTAAAAACAGTCTAGCTGTAGCCTGGGATAGTCTGGACACAGTCTGGACATAGTGTGGCAATAGTCCGGTTGCCAGATTGAATCCAGATTTGTTTTTTCCACGCGGGCGTGTTAGCGTTTGACAATATTGATTAGACATGTACTCGCCCGAGACGTGCTTATAAAATGTTAACCCTGTATCTCAAGTCAGAATATAGAATTAAACCCCAGCAGTCTCTTATAACTTTGATAGGCACATTTACTATGTTATAGTGAAAATTAAACAAAAATCAATAATCGTAATAAAATATTTCATTCATATAATTTTTGAGTGCCCTACCTTAAATTTGCAAAAAATGTTAATTTCAAACAAAATTGCATCTCTTCTATTTTCACCATTCGATTTCATTATCATCGCCAAATTATTTAACGGTCCGAAATCTTCGCGGACGAAAAATAAGCAACCTCCCATTTCGCAATTAATCAAAAAGCTCGCGAATCCCCTTAAAATCAAATTGAAAATGGCTCAAGTTGCATAATCGCATTCGAGTCGTGTGTCGTACGAATAATCGTTTCGCTGGGCGCGCATGTTTGCTGCGTGCAAAACAAAATTAATGCCGCCTTTGAAACACTCCTTTAATTCAACATAAAACTTTGCAGACGTATCGAAATAAATATCGCACTTTTATACCTCGTGCGCAAATAACCGAAACCGACGCTAAATTTGCCTGCTCGATATCGCATATGCGTCTCTGAAGATTGCGTCGCAACAAGAAAAAATTATTTTCTTGTTGCGACGTTTATTTTGACGACTTTTTTCTTTTGTTTTCTATTTTTGTCGTTTTCAATGTTATTTTTTTAATTTATTATTCTATTATTATTGTTTATTTTGTATCCTTTTTTGTCAATTTTTGGAGTTTATTTCTTAGATATTTTGTCTTTATTTAATCTTTTGTTGTTGATAATTTAATTTTTTATCGTTTGCAACTCTATTCTTTATCGTTTATTGTTCTTTTTCTTGTCTTTTATTAATCTATTTTTGTCATTTAATTTTCTTTCAATTTCTTTCGCCGTTTATTTTGCCTAGCGAGAGTCGTACCTTTGATTTCGTATTAATCAATCAGGAAAAGTCTAACAAGCGCGAGAGTCACGAGTCCGCGAAACAATTACGGGAGATTTCGCCCGGCAAAATTTTCGTAGCAACGAACTAATCTTCGACAAGGGAAAGCCATTTCGGCGCGTTTTTTGTCCGTGCGAAATTAAGTTGAGGTAAACAAAGTTGAATAAGTGAGAGTTTTTTCGATTCATACATCAATGTGTCCGACGCGAAGAAAGGAAAAGTTGGTCTAGATATTTGCTCGGCGAACGGCAAAATGTAAGAGGGTCGGGGGGGGGGAGAAGCACCTTTTGGAGTGCGATTATTTTTCGATCTGGAAATTCGGAAATCTTAGTAAACATTTATACATAAAGTTTCATGAATTTGAGGATGTTTGAAAAGAAGTACTGGACTTTGTGGTAAGGTAAAAATGATAAAAATTTGAGATAGGGAGACATTTTCAGTTTTTTTTTAACATGAATTAAATATTTCAAACAATTTTTTGTTTTGAAACATCATTTTCTAACATTATGCATACAAATATCCCAGCAGAAAATGTGATGTGGCAAACCACATTAGACATGTGGGTCTTATCAGGATTTGAGGTGGCAAACATCATCAGAGGATTCCTGATGAAATCTATGTAAGGTTCCAATGAGATATCCTGATAAGGCATTGAGTCGAATCCCTAGCGAAGTGAGTCCCGACGATTAATCGTCGGGACATCGTCGGTACGTCGTCGGTACATCGTCGGGACTCCGTTTTAACACATTTCTCGACGATTTATCGTCGGGACATCGTCGGGACTACGTCAAGACACTTTTCCTGACGATTATCTTCGGGACATCACCGGGATTTCGTCAGGACACCCTTACGGTACATGTATCGTCGTACGTGATCGTGACGAATATCGAACTTCGAAATTGGATTTATTGTCGGAACAAATATTTCAATTTCAAAATTTTTCAAAATTTACAAAATTTTCAAAATTTTTTTAAATTTACAAAATTTTTCAATATTTACAAAATTTTTCAAAATTTTTCAAAATTTACAAAATTTTCAAAACTTTTCAAAATTTACAAAATTTAAAAAATTTTTTAAAATTTACAAAATTTTCAAAATTTTTCAAAATTTTCAAAATTTCACAAATTTTTTTAAATTTTCAAAATGTCTCAAAATTAAAAAAAAACTTTAATAAATTTCAAAATTATCAAAACTTCTCAAATTTCTCAAAATTTTCAAAACTTTCAAAAATTCTTAAAATTTCTAAAATGTTCAAAATTTTGCTATATTTATTAAAATTTTCAAAAATTCTCAATATTTACAAAATTTTTTTAATATATAAAAATTTTTTTTAATTTTCTCAAAATTTCTTAAAATTCTCAAAAATTTTAAAATTTCTCAAAATTTTAAAAATTTCTCAATATTTAAAAAATTTCCAAAACTTTCGAAGTTTTCAAAATTTCTCAAAATTTAAAAAATTGTTAACATCTTCATAATTTGTTAAATTGTAAAAATTTTCAAAATTTCTCAATATTTACAAAATTTTCAAAATTTTTCAAAATTTTCAAAATTTTAAAAAATTTTCAAAATTTTCAAAATTTTAAAAAATTTTAAAAATTTTCAAAATTTTTCAAAATATTTCAAAATTTTAAAAATTTTCAAAATTTTAAAAAATTTACAAAATTTTCAAAATTTTTTTTAATTTACAAAATTTTCAAAATTTTTCAAAATTTTCAAAATTTCACAAATTTTTCAAAATTTTCAAAATTTTACATATTTTTTTAAAATTTCAAAATTTCTCAAAATTAAAAAAAACTTTAATAAATTTCAAAATTATCAAAACTTCTCAAATTTATCAAAATTTTCAAAATTTCTCAAAATTTTCAAAATTTGCAAAAATTCTTAAAATTTCTAAAATGATCAAAATTTCGCCATATTTATTAAAATTTTCAAAAATTCTCAGAATTTACAAAATTTTTTTAATTTTTAAAAATTTTTTATAATTTTCTCAAAATTTCTTAAAATTCTCAAAAATTTAAAAATTTCTCAAAATTTTAAAAATTTCTCAATATTTAAAAAATTTCCAAAACTTTCGAAGTTTTCAAAATTCTCAAAATTTAAAAAATTGTTATCATCTTCATAATTTGTTAAATTGTAAAAATTTTCAAAAATTCTCAAAATTTTCAAAATTTTTAAAAATTCTTAAAATTTCTAAAATGTTCAAAATGTCGCCATATTTATTAAATTTTTCAAAAATTCTCAATATTTACAAAATTTTTTAAATTTTTAAAAATTGTTTTTAATTTTCTAAAAATTTCTTAAAGTTCTCAAAAATTTTAAAATTTCTCAAAAATTTTCAAAATTTTTTTAATTTCTGAAAAATTTTTTAATTTTCAATATTTTCAAAATTTCTTTAATTTCTCAAAAATTTTTTAATTTTCAACATTTTGAAATTTCATAAAATTTCAAAATTTTCAAAATTTCTTAAAATTTTCAAAATTTTCAAAATTTCTTAAAATTTTCAAAATTTTCAAAATTTCTTAAAATTTTCAAAATTTTCAAAATTTTTCATAATTTTCAAAAATTTTTTAAATCTTCAACATTTTCAAAATTTTTCAAAATTTTCAACCTTTTAAAAATTTCTCAAAATTTTCAAAATTTTCAAAATTTCTCAAAATTTTCAAAATTTCCAAAATTTCTCAAAATTTTCAAAATTTTTTAAATTTCTCAAAATTTTCAAAATTTTCAAAATTTCTCAAAATTTTCAAAATTTTCAAAATTTCTCAAAATTTACAAAATTTCTCAAAATTTTCAAAATTTCTCAAAATTTTCAAAATTTTCAAAATTTCTCAAAATTTTCAAAATTTCTCAAAATTTACAAAATTTCTCAAAGTTTTCAATATTTCTCAAAATTTTCAAAATTTCTCAAAATTTTCAGAATTTCTCAAAATTTTCAATATTTCTCAAGATTTTCAAAATTGTTTAAATTTCTCAAAATTTGCAAAATTTTCAAAAATTAAAAAAAAATTTTCAATTTTCAAAAATTTTTTAATTTTTAAAAATGTCAAAATTACAAAATTTACAAAAATTTCAAAATTTTCAAAATTTTCAAAAATTTTAAAATTTTTTAAAATTTCAAAATTTTCAAAAATTAAAAAATTTTCAAAAATTTCAGAATTTTCAAAAATTTCAAAATTTTCAAAAATTTCTCAAAATTTGCAAAATTTTCAAAAATTCAAAAAAAATTTTCAATTTTCAAAAATTTTTTAATTTTTAAAAATGTCAAAATTACAAAATTTACAAATATTTCAAAATTTTCAAAATTTTCAAAAATTTTAAAATTTACAAAAATTTCAAAATTGTCAAAAATTTCAAAATTTTCAAAAATTTCAAAATTTTCAAAAATTTCAAAATTTTCAAAAATTTCAAAATTTTCAAAAATTTCAAAATTTTCAAAAATTTCAAAATTTTCAAAAATTTCAAAATTTTCAAAAATTTCAAAATTTTCAAAAATTTCAAAAATTTCAAAATTTCAAATTTTTTCGACATTTTTTTAATTTTTAAAATTTCAAAATTTCCTACACAGCTCAGTGAGTTTTTGAACTCGCTGAGCT
>JABFPB010003811.1:0-16222 GCA_022817645.1 Ceratoteleas bidentatus | reverse complement strand
GCGTCGGCCTAACGTCGGCGATCGTTGGCCAACAGTTGGCCACCGAGATCGGATCAAGATAGAATCGTCACAATGTTTTCGTAGGGCCCAACGTTAGCTCCTAATGTTGGCTCAACATTGGCTCCCAATGCTGGGCCAGCATTAGCTATTAAGCTTGGACCAACGTTGGCAACCGATTAGCATCCAATTATTTTTTAAATAAAAAAAATTATTGTCGCTTTTTTATTTATATAATTACATTATTATAATTATGTTTATTATTATTGTCGGTAATTATTTTAACTTTATTTTATTCATTATTTAAATAATGAATAAAATAAATTATGACGGAAAAATTAAGTATTTGAAGAATTAAACCCTCGTTCCTTGAAACACGGAGCCTGAACCTTACCACTGAGCTACAATGTCTCTTGTTGAACAAGTTTAAATTATACATATAAACCCTAGGTATTTTTTATCACTCGTGGGTTGGTCAAGGACGAATACTGGACCGACCGTGGGCCAACTGTTTCCCAACGCTCAGCCCAGTACTGGGTAAGCACAGTCGACCGTCGGCAAATAACGTTGGGCCAGCATTGTACCAACCGTGAGGTTCATATCTGGCAACCGACTGCTTGATGATATTATATAATGTTTGGGCCAATGCTGGACTAACGTTTAGCCGACCGTTGGTTATTGTCTGGTAGATTATTGTTTGATGATTGTCATCGAATTTTTAGGCCAATGCTGGGCCAACATTGTGCCAACTGTTGACTGAACATTAGCGGGAAATCCTGGGCCAATTGTCGGCCAATGATGGGCTCTTTTGTATGCTAACAACGGAACAGAGACGTCTCAGAACTTTATTCGACTGTTGGTCGCCGACATCGTGCCAACGTTGGCGAAATTGTTAAAATCGGCAAACCGTAGACTTTTCTACATGGGCTGGGATAAGTTGGAATAAACTTTTGGACCTGACTTTACCGCAAATACTACCTTAAGTTTAATGAGTTAAGCAAATGCGAAAATACTATTGATAAATGTGCAGCGAATATAAATGTGCTGCACTGTTAATAATTGGTGTAAAATTACACAAGTTACATTGAGTACAGTTATATTTGTGGTAATAAACCACTTTATTATCTAAATATAATATTTATTGTGTACAATTAGATATTTATTAAGAATCTTTATCCTTTACATATTATTCAACATTTTCATTCGCATGAGAACGTGGCCTAATGTTCCATTAAAAACACGAACGGAATCAAGGGCTGTGCATGGAGTATAATTTTCATTGTTTTGCTTCTGACAGACGAGATAGGATGCGAAATTGCTGTTTAACAGATGTCAATCGTTTATAAACTTTAATCAAACTTCAAAGGAATACTTTTCTAAGATTCTGATTCAGATGATGTCACCTAAAAATTTGCTTAAAAAATTATTCCAAAAGGATATTATTTTTTGCAGTGATTACCACCAAAACAAACACAATTCGCGTTGAATGATCTCAAACCGACCATGCCATTCCATCCACAGTAAAACTCAGTTTTACTGAGGATGGAATGGTCAAATGGACAAAACAAGATATGCAATACAAAATTTATTCTATTAAATATTTATTCGTGAAATTCTTGCTAGAAAAACTCTTGTGTGTGTAAAATTACATATTGAATTTTAACTTTATACTTTTCCGTATAATTTGATCATACGAGTGGTTCAATTTCACACAAAAATGTGACCAATTCTACAGCATTCCGTGTGAAAAAATATTACCTAACATGTTTTCTAATTTCGCGCAACCCTCTTCCAGTGTGCTTGCGTCAAGTATGGTTTAATTAAAGCGAATAATAAAGTGTGATTTTCGTGCGATTCGGTCAGTTAATCAATCTATTTAATTTGGCGCGTATTATAATTCTGCGGGTTATAATGCGCGAGGAAAGCGGAGGAGGAAGGAGCGAGGAGTATTCGCGAGGGGATCGCTCGGTGTAATTATGCCGCGCAGTGATTGGCGTGGTTCCTGGAAGCGGGGCTTTCGCGGGCTACGCTGGCGCTGTGCTGTGTTACGGCGGCGACCTAAGCGTAAGGGATCGTGGAGGGTTGGTTACAACGGGCGCGGGTGGATGGAACGGAAGACGGGGCTTTTTAGCTCGAATTCATTAGAAGTAAAAATCGATAGGCGACGCGCACTGGCTCTGCCGAGCGGCCGGCCGACTGCTCGGCACCGTTCCCTCCGTTAAAAGAATGTGCGAGCGAGACGGACTGAGCAGCATAGCAGAGAGCAGACGCCTACTCCACCCTACTTCACCCCACCAGCACTCGCCTCCTCATCTTAATACGGCTTTTACCCAGCTCGCCGGGCTTACGTAGCTTCCTAGTTTCCTAACCTGCCAGTTTTCGCACTTTCCGACTACTGTTCTCCGCCACCACGACTTCCGCCGCGTCTGCCACGGGTTCAACCTGCCTACCTCCCGTCTAATCGCCCCGCATCAAATCACTTGTATTCTAACAAATTCGCCAAAACGCGTCCGAGATAAGCCTCTATCTTGTCTACCTTCGATCACCCAAATCTATTCCAATCGAGTTATCGTCTTCGAAAAATCGCCATTTATCGCCGCGATCCTCCAGATAGCTATCAACGTTGTTCCGTCCTTTATGTTTTAAAGTCGGAGCTCTGGGCATCAGAAAGCCATTAGGGACGTGATGTGTCCATCGCTCTTTTTCTTCCACCTTTGATTCCGGTTCTGACGTCCGGAACAAGTGATTTTCTTATCACCAACTCCGGCTTTTTAGAATATTACCTCACTTGGGCAAATAAGATCGAACGATCTACCAGTCGAGAGCCGGCAATCGCGCGTTCCCGCGAATCAATATATGAGGCGAATTATCTTGCGACTATTGTCGTTTGACTGTTTTTCTGGGTCACCCGATAAACACAACCCGCGCTGCAGCCAAGAATGTGGAGAGACGCGAGAGAAACGGACGAGGGTTCGAATTAACGGTAACCACTTCGATTCGTCATTAAGGGAAAAAAGTTTCTTACCACTAGAGACGACCAATCGTCTCCCCGAGAACTGAGCGCCACGAGGAATTTTCAATCGAGACTCATCTTCCAACGCTTTCAACCCTACAGCCAAGTGTCTTCGAAGGAAATGCATTTCATTAAGCACAATAACTCTGTTCCTTCCTTCCTTTGGATCCGTCACTCATTGTTTCGAGTCAACGTTTGACAAACATCCGATTAAGTTTGATTGCTTGATTTTCGTCAACTGACATGAGTGCAGTTGCCTCTTGGCGCAGAAAGTGCGGATTTTTGTACCGACAGATTACGTGGACGCAAAATGCAACGTTCGCTCGAATAGCGATTTGGCTATTCGGATATTGTCGCGAGTACACGATAGGATAAAATAGGATAGGATAAGGGACGGCCAAATGATCGAATCGAAAGCATACGAGAAGCAAAGAAGTGTGCCTGGTGGGGATAATTAGACAAAGACGGAATGATGGAAGGAGTGGAAGAGCGAAGTTTAGAAAAGGACGCGGCAAGAGTTCTCGGTAAAACGGCGCCAGATAAGACTTAATATTTGATCGCGAGCTCACCCCCTTGGCTTACTGCTAGTCAGCCCCGCGCAACCCTCTAATCGATCTACGGCTTCGCATTTCGTGTCCTAACCTCACCTAACCGGCCGGCCACGTTTTCTTGGGTCGAGCGTCAAAACTGTTGGCATCTCGGCGGGTAAACAGCTTTATTCGAGACTCCGGTCCCAACGTAGACTTAGACTTAGCATTAGAACAATGTGATCAGAAATAGATCTCCACGCAAACAGACGTAATAGTCGCACGGGCGAACGCGATTATGAAGCAAACTTATACGACAATCAATTATGGTCATAAAAAGCTTGCAGACTTACTTATGTTCCGATTGATTATTTTCCTTATTTAAGATTGTATGTAGATGTTGACGAGAGAGGAAGTGCCGTCTATAAATAACCTTGTTTTTCGTTTTAAACTGACCACATTTCAGTCGCATGCTTATACAAAAAATACACTGCCGTCTATAGCTTTAATTGGACAAGTTACTCGAGCAATAGTTAGACAGAATTTACTTTAAATTTTGTTAACCGTACTCTAGTTCATTGATATCGCGGGCAGACTAGATACTATTAGTTCGGAGTAAATCGCTGCGCGCTCAGCGCAGGCTTTTTCTAGCTGGCCTCCGCGTTTCCGAGCTGAATCGGTCAGATCGATTAGCGCGGCCACACTCGCGACAAAAGGAGCAACCGCTGAGGTCAAGATCCGAAGCTGCCGGCGACTTGACTCGCTTCTCAGGCGACGATCGCCCGCGGGACCGTCCAGGAATTTCCATGTCGGCGAGCCAACCAATCGATTAGACGCCGGTCAACTTCGACCTGTCGAACCATAGTCTCGGGTCTCGATGCCCGGGCTATAATTATCGGAGGCACGCGAGCTTGCGGATCCTCGACGAAAACGAGAGAGACACGGCGAAACAAAGAAAGCCTTTTACCTCGTTTCTGACCGGCTCTCTAATGCCGGCTTCGATGCTAGACTGGCTGCGAGTATTACCTCGCGGTAATACTTACCGCTCCACGCTAACGCCAGAGGTAACGCCGCGACTGGAGCAATACCGCTTCCTTATTAACATATTACTTTAATGTTGACGCCTCCGGGGCCCGAAAAACGCGCGATCGCACGTTATACTTACCGCCGCTTTTTCCACTCGGCTAATGCCGCCATTTAAT
Source organism: Ceratoteleas bidentatus (assembly GCA_022817645.1). NCBI lineage: Eukaryota > Metazoa > Arthropoda > Insecta > Hymenoptera > Scelionidae > Ceratoteleas > Ceratoteleas bidentatus. Next base: position 11,483 of record JABFPB010003811.1, on the reverse strand, counting down.
GGCGCAATTAACATATGCGCACTGTTATCTGCGTTGCTGCGTATTTCTTTGCGGCTTCGCTCCGGGCTAGTGCGCCGTTTTACGCGCAATTGATGAAACCCCCTTTTTCCTTTTTCCTCCCAATCATAATCATAGTGACGAAACTATTATTAGTTCATACGCCGGCCGCAATGGAAACACCTCTTCGCCTTTTGGACATTGCACAAGTGCGCCATTTTTTAAAAAGCGGGAACAGTTTATTATGTAATTCCGAATAGTTTCCCTGCAGACAAAACGTGAGATAGGGATTAATCGCCCACGTCATTATTTGGTTAGTTCGACTACATAAATGCAAAATGATAAACACCAACTGATTTATTTATGTAGATTTCGTTGATCGCGAAATGTTGTTTTGTCTCTATTCTTATATATTACGGACGAAATTACGGACAATTCAAATATGGCGAGTTATCTGTAAAAAGTATCTGTACACATTTTCAACTATATTTTATATTGAAATCATTATTTCGTGACAAATAATCCTTCAAGTTTCGACTCAGATCATAATTTTGAAATTGAACGGTCTTCTCTTATCGAGGTATTTTCGATTTGTTTATGTATAAATCGACCGTATTATCGTATTTATATGGTTTTAAGGTGAGAATTTTACCACCAAATTTTTCATAGTCTATTTAAATTAGCAAGCGAAAAAAACATTATGAAAAGACCACTTTCTCTGCTGCAATGATCGACTAGTACGCGCGGAAAATGTAAGCTGGCATAAGTATGATGCGAAGGCTGGATCATGATCGCGAGCCATACTGGCTGGCAAGAGTATCGCTCGCGATCATGATCCAGCCTTCGCGCCATACTTACGTCGCCTCCTTTTTTTGCGCGGGAACCTATATAATTATTACAATTACCGTCTCAACAGTGGGTCCAACATGATATTGATACCAATTAAAAATGTTTCGCGTGGAAAATTTAAATGATCATTTTTTCCATTGAAATTGATATTCTTTGAATTATTCAATTCTGAAAAACTGATCTAGCAGAAAAATAAATTCTTAAAGTGAAATGTCCGAAAACGTCTTTCATTCCTTGCATTTTGACCGTCTAACAGACTTTTCCGAATATCTTTTCGCAGCCGTTTTAAAGGAACGTTCGTTTTTTCCTCAAACGTTGCAATAAGACTTTGAAAACATCGAACGACGCTCTATGTATCAGAAACTCAATTTTATTACTAAAATCAAATAAATTTCGTTATCATCGTAAAACGTGTTGCATGCGTTTGATTAAAAGCTAAACCTTCCACAACTGTATGCATTTCTAGCAATATAAACCTTTTTTCTTCTTTTCCTTGCGCCTTTTTCTCTTACTCTCTCACTCCAAGTTAATCCTAAATGATTGTGTAGGAGTAACACTGCCGGATTAGTCACTTGGACATCTAAGTTTGCGAATGTGCTAATGTCGTCCTAAATGTAGGAGAGGTTTCGCGATGCCGTCAATGAACCGATGCCAGCGTTATCTAATGTTAATGCACGCGTTACCGCAGGCACGTTTTCATATCGTTACATGTCCATATTCAGCCAAGTTTATTAAAATTGTTGCCTCATTTACTTAATTATCGTTCGGAAGAAATATAATCTACGAACGAATTTGACAAAACCCTTTTGCATGGAAATTATGGATACTTGGTAAATAGTGAATGGACGTGCTTCGAGTCATATAACTTACAAGCAAATGAGTGTAATTTTTGATTCTATTAAAAATGGTTTATAAGCCTTACGTCAATTTGAAATGTGGCAATCATTGGAATGTCTTTCAGTAGAGTAACAATTAAAGCTGAAAAGCTTAGTTCAATATTTCCACAGCCTTACTTTGCTCATTATCATAACGTAGGTATACAATAACGAATCAAGATACATTTTTGTCGTGAACAAAGTTGAGATGGTGTGAAATAGTGTGCCTCGGTGAAGCGTGCACAATAATCACCATTTCGACGAATTAATCGATAATTCTACCACAGTCTAACAATCCCATAAACGGAGCTCGCTTTATTTACGGACCGTATTGCTGACACGTTATTCTGTTACTTTTACGTCATTACTTTGGCAATACTGTCGCGTCAGTGCTTATACATACTCATTTTCTACTAATAATTTTATTTTGCGTGAAGAAAACATGTGTTTCGCTATTGATTTGCATGCAATAATGTCGAGCAAAGTTTCACGCACTCTCATACCGATGAGTCGAATCGCGGCACCATGCTCGTCATTATTTTTTGCGCAAATGTTTGTACTCGCGCGCGGAACATTTCTTGCATCGATTGAAATGGAAGATAAAAATTGCAGGAATTCGAGCTCGCGGTCCCGACTGTAATAACTTGTCTCCACGTATTTGGTCGTTGTTCAAAGGGGGGAACTAGGTTCATGCAAATGAATAGGGCACGCGCGGCTTTTGACTGAGATCTGTGGAAATAATGTAAATCTAGAGCGGATCTTTACGAAATCCAAATGAGATTTAAATTTGGCGCGTGTCTTGCGGAGTTGAGATGCTCGCGCGTGACGCTTAAGACCGATCAAAAATATGCACTCTTTCGTGGGGCATTCAAATTTCACCGGCGGACATTAGAATTAGAATTGACGGTGGACGCGCGTGAGCATACGCGCCATTAATGCGTATACTGTTTCTTTCACGCCATAAAAACCGATATTTAAATATTGGATCGCACGACACGAGTCGCTGTGGGAAAGGGTTCTTTTATAAATGATTTATTTGTAATGCTTATGTTCAAAAGGGTTAGCCGGAACAATAAGTCATTGAATGTCAATTAAGTATTGTCCAGAAGTTAATCCGAAATTTACTTACTGGAAGGCGCGTTACCGTGGACACTTGATTATTGGGCCGAAATTTTAGATTAGATATTTTGTCATATTTTTCAAGCTCGCGCTTTTTAGTAACAAAAGTCGAGGTTTTGAAGTGCAACGTCGAGAGTATTACGTTAAATTAACGAGCTCCGACTATTGGTCCTTAACGTGCGAGAATCTACATAAGAGAGTCATAAGATCTGCTTTAGATGAGAATAAATTCGAGTATCGACATTACTTTTGCTCGCTTTTATTATTTCAAACGCTATCCTTGAAATTGTAGCTGCGCGCGTGATGTGTTGCAAACCGGTCTAGCGTGTGCTCGTTGTCGAATTATGAAAATTTCTTTCTTTATCGCAGGAATTATTTTTATGTCAAACTCCGAATTGCATTAGTTATCGGCTTTCTGATTTTGCGACAGTATTTGAATACAAATGAACATTCAAGACAGATTGGTGGATACATTTTCAAACCGACCAATTAAATAATCGGTTTTGTCCACGCGATAAGGGTCAACGAAAACGTTTCAAATTCGAGGGGATAGCTCATTGCGACGTCCTGAATCAGAATCGATTGTTTGATTCGGTGCATTTGGCGCTCTGAGAAACGACGAATCCTTTGCAGCTGCGACGCGATATATATAACGGTCGAGCTTTTCAATATCCGCCATCTTCGGCTGATTCTTCCTTTGATTCTTTCGACGACACTCGATATTCAAATTGGAACACATCCGTACTTCATTGCAACAGAGACAACAATGACGAGTAACGCGTCTTATTCCGCCTCGAAATAAAGTCCACTGAAATTTCGTTGCGCACGCGACCAACTCCAGCGTGGATCATTTGAATATTCGTATGCTCACGCATCTATTTCATATAGTCCTTTTTTTCGTCCCGCAAAGCTGATGCCAAATCTAAATAAAATTTTGCATACCAACGGCAACATCCGTTTTGGTCCCCGACTCATTGACATGCGTTGCACTTGTTGGTCTTTAGCCATGAATCTTGTGTGCAAAGGGACATAAGGCTCACGCACACGCCACTCGTTGCAACCAAAGTAATGTCCATTCAGAGATTGGCGCTGCAAAAACAATTGATTGAAATGTGTTTTTTTCTTCGATGCACTAGGAAAAATGTAGACTATTCTGTTCATGCTTTCACATTTAGTGTCATCGATCTAACACGCCTTTTACAAAAGCCAAACGCAACCAGGCTATTAATCAACACGACTGATTTACATTTGATTTCCACATTATTTAATAATCTATGAATTCTAATTCAAGATGGTAATTATTTCACGATACCTTTTTGACTATGAGAGTGATTAATGTAGTGCATTAGAATCGTACCGAAGAAGCTAATTATTCATTAAAAATAATGCTGCACATTTGCCTTATACGCTTTTTGTGTAAGGCCTATTTTTAAAAAGTCATTCACGTGAAAAGCAAGATCGATCAAATTCAGCTCTGTAGAAATCCCGTATTTAATAGGTGTTTTCGATTATCAGATTTACCTCATTTCGAAATTCCTTAAGCCTTAATTAAAACTGTCGTAGTAATGGACAAATGGAAAAGGTGACAAACAACAACAACGGGAAGCAAGCGGAACGATGAACATTGGCGTTGTTGGACTGAGTAAACGTTAAATTAAACGAGCGAAGAGCGTAAAACCGTTCGGCTGGAAAATTTCGCATTGAGCGCGATCTCACAATACGAAGACATTGAATGCAGAGTGTGTGTCTGTTCCGTTGTGACGCATAAACCATCGACGTCAATGGCGCGTCGATCGGAACTAGGACAATTGTCTAACTGCTATTCATTTGTGCGCAAGCTTGCACGTAAATTCCCATACGCTACCTGGCGCCTATCTAATTCCCGCGCAGAGAAATGCGACAGACGCAGTGGGTCTCTCTTTTGGCGAGAGTCGCGCCACCACGCACCTCGGGAAAAATAAGGAATGCGGGACAATGGACACCCAGGACATGTCGCGAGGATCGAGCGATATCGCGGTTACGAGGCTCGACATTGGGCGACATAAAGAAAGGCAGTGAGATGGATAGGAATGTAGGTAGGTAGGCAGGAAGGTAAGCAAGAAGACAGGCAGGTATGTTGGCGGCTAGCTCCGAAAACGAGATCAACCCCTGGAGACAATAATAGAAACAGTAAGAGCGACTACCTTTTTCGCAGGCGACGCATGATACACGGCTACCCCTGCACCCCTTTGGCGTTACAATTAAAGTCCGTTGTGCTACCTTTTCTCGCTGACCTTCAGATTGAAAAGGACACGGACAGGCAGGTACGCGTAGATTGCTACCTGTCGAACGCGGCTCTGATTTGTTGAATTATCGTTTACCGAAGGCTCAACTCGTTTGTATTATTTCGCATTGTGCCGGGCTGGCTGCAACGACTTCTCCCAGCCTCCGCAGCTATTGATTACCGAATGAAGTTACATGCATCCGATCGGCCAAATTGAGTCGTGCCAACGACGCTCTGGGGCGTGGAGTTCAACGTATTTTACCCGAGACGCTTTCGCTAATCGACTAATTTATTGGTCTTTTATGCGATTACGCGCTGCGGCAATGCCAACTCCTGAAATGCTGCACTCGCTTGTGTTTGTTCACGGTGCAAACGAATCACGTGCAATGTGCGCGTTTAGGGGTTACGAATCATTTTCGTGTTTGAACAAGCTGGAAAATGCGACCACGTAACTGCGACTTACGTGCCTCTATGTGGTTAGATGTGACGTAAACTTGCAACGAATTAACAAAATTAACAATAGCGCTGTTTGGTCAATCACTTGACATGTCGGCAGTATCTCAGGTGCAATCGTGAAGGGAACGTTACGCGACGAAGAAACGAATTATACATACGCGTTAATGTAATGTTTGGCACTCTAATTACCATAGCAAGCGGAAATTGACAGTCGCTTTTCATTAATGCTCACCGTGTCTTTCCAATTCAGCTTGCGCTAATTGCGTTACGCAACGCACCGACTGACTCTTAAGTAATGCCTGTAAACCACGTTTCTTGTGACAAACAAGAAAATGGCTGAGGCTAATATGTATCTTGCAATCATGACAGTGTCATTTATATTTGATTCAACAGTCTAAAGGCAGTTGTTCAAACGGTTATTGTCGTTTTTCAACAAATAATCCTGCTACAAACAATTAAAAGCGAAATACCCATTCGCAGTTTCCGGTCGGAAATGATACAATATGACAGATGGCGATAGTTGATGATATTGTAACGATTGCTTGGTTTGGGAACGCAAGATATAATAGTAAAAAGTTTAAACGGATTTCACGATCGCTTTATATCGTCGGCGTGCATACGAAAACGCACTTGACCAGAGTCGAGCGAATCGATCCGCGGAATTCCGCGTTCCAGTAGCGCGAACGTGGGAACTCGGCGTAAAACGGTCCGGCGGAATTAGCTGTCATGCAAAGTGATCCTTTTCCGTAACGACCCTTTTTTCTGTTTCAGCCGGCGTTTTTAGTACTCACTTTTCGCGCATCTTCAGTGCCCAAGTTGCGCGGACGATCACAAACGTAAACAACAATCGCCATGCATATTTTTCCGCGTCTAGTCAAGTGTGAGACAAGACCCTGGGATACGCGTTAATGCTCTTTCCCATGATCACTGTGGTCAACTTGGAAATGAATAATTCGAACAACGCGTTATTTGGCGCACCATCAAGCTTCGAGGCATTGTCTATGGTCAGCGATGATTTTATGGCAAATGCCTGTGCAATTCTGTGGACCGTAATTGCGACTGCCTTGAAAACGTGCGGATTCTTTTTGCAGCGATATTTTTTCCGACAACTGTACTTTTTACGATCTCTACACTGAAAAAAATGAATGGTTGGCACTAGTATACACATGGTTGTCATAAACATACAGGATGGCTTATTGTGTACTACAACACCGTTGGATTATTCCAAACATATGTATGCCCGAAACATACATATGATTGTCCCAAATAAATGTACGTTTGCATCAACCATACTGGATGTAATAATACAGGTGTGTTTGCTACAATCGAGTCAGGTTTTTCAGTGTATTGATGTGAGTTTCAAAGAAGCGCGTTGCGACTTAAACGAATTAGATGAATCCGGGAAATAGTGATTAACCGAACTGCAAATAATTTGACGTGAAACGACGAAACGCACTGTAAAAAATATGAGAATATCGTGTGTAATAAAATTGCACACGATATTCCACGACACTGAAAAAAATGTATGGTTGGCACTAGTATACACATGGTTGTCATAAACATACAGTATGGTTGATTGTGCACACGAATACGGTTGGGTTACGCCAAACATACATATGGTTGCCGCAAACATACGTATGGTTGTCCCAAGCAAATGTATGTTTGCATCAACCATAAGAGGTATAATAATTCAGGTACACTCTAAAAAATGGTCATCTTACGTTAAGAATATATTCCGATAAAGTCATCCATGTACCGAAACAATAATTTTCACTGATAGTTAAACGATTTGTATTTCCATAATCTCACTTCCGATCATGGTAGCCAGAATCCGGTTACGGTAGCCGGAATTCCTCTCACGCGATATTTGATCGGATTTTCCGGATATGGTTGCCGGAATCCGTCTACGGTAGCTGGATATTTTTTAGAGTGATGAGTCTAGATATGATTAGACCGTTTCGGACAGGATTAACTGGAATTAAATAAAACTGTTTTTATTTAATTTAATAGAATTATGGTTCAATTGAATATACCCTGGCGTTTGAGTTTAGACCATGATTTTCTAGTGTGAATGATGGGTAATTTATTTTCAGTGTAAATGAGGTGTAAAGTAGGAATTCTTTCAGTGTAAGAGCGACAAAAATAGCAACAAATTTTACAGCCCTACGGCCGAGGGGCTAGCATTCCAACTCACCACCACGGAGTCTCGGTTTTGAGACTCTGTGCTGGTCTCTTTTGTGAGGTACCTAATATTTATTGTACATTTATCATTTTGCTTGATGACATGACAGCGGTGTCACATCAGTGTCACATCGGTGTCACATCAGTGTCACTTCGGTGTCACAACCGTGTCACATCAGTGTCGCATCGGTGTCACATCAGTGTCACAGAGCCACCGAAGTGACACCGCGGCGATGCCGCTGCGATATCGCTGTGACACCGCTGTGACACCGCTGCGATATCCCTGTAACACCATTGTGATAACGCTGTGACTCCGATGTGACGTCTCCGTGACTCCGATGTGACATCGAAGTGAATCGGATGTGACGCCACTGTGACGCCTTTGCGACTCAGATGTGAGGTCTATGTGAAATCGATGTGATGCTGACGTGACACCGATAAGACTTCCTCGTAACATCATTGTGTGAGTCGCATTATTGACGCACTGAGGCGGATATTCTGATTCACATGTGACTCGCAAGTGAGTCCCGTGCGACGCACATGCAGATCGCATGTAATTTCGCCGCGATGTTAATGGGGTATATATAAATCTTTTTCTTAAACAATATCAGTGTTACGTTTCAATATCAGTCTTACAAAATTACAACGTCGATTTTCAAAAGTGCCCATCAATCTTATCTATAGATCCCAGAAACAGCAGTTGCTGAGATCACGTTGAGTTTACGTCAGTTTACGACGTAAACTCAACGTAAACTTTACGTAACAAAAATTTTTTAGAAAATGTTTTAAGATTAAATAAATGAAATATCGAAACTCGATATTGGTTAATTAATATCGATATGACGATATATAGGATTTTTGAATATCGGGAAAAATATCAATAAATCGAATGAAAAATATCGATATTTCGTTATATCGATAAATATCGCCATCACTACTTCTCAGGGTCAGTCCCTAGCGACGATGTCGCACCGGGGCACTAACCAGGGTCAGACCCTGGCGACGATGTTGCACCAGTGAACTTCCCAGGGTCAGTCCTAGGCGATGAAGTCCCACCGGTACACTTCCCAGGGATAGTCTGCTAAAATTCTATACCTGGATCGCGCAAGATTATAGAAGTAAAAATAAAAATAACTTAGTAATTAAAGGGTTAGAGATTAAAAGCGTAGGCGCGATGGAGACCATAAACTCTTTTTTATTGTAATATTTTGGATTGACCAATGTAGTAAATGCAACAAAGGTGATTTCCAAACCAAATCCAGACCGACTGCTTATCGAGGTATCGTCCTGGAAAGCAAAACAGAAAATTATGAAAGAAAAGAGAACAACACTTATAAACACGAAAATTTTCATTGAACCTGTCTTACTCCCGAACGAACAAAAACTTAATCAAATACTTCGTAAAGAAGTTATTAAAGCTAAAAGTGAAGGAAAATCCGCACGAATTAGAGGGAAAAAATGCATGGTGGATGACAAATGGATGAACAAATAGGCAAATTGATACCTTGTACGGCTAACTGGCAGTCCCAAAACCAAAATCCGAAACAGTCCAAACAGGTCCATCAGGAATCGCGTGAAAATACAGCAAAAAACGATTAGGTACCACCCCACTGGAGCTGAGCTACTGAAAAGTTCATGGCCTGAGCAACCTGTTTGAAAACGACCTACTGCTACAGAAATCTGTGATTGGAGTCGTTGAGACATGGGTCCCGACATCAATTCATTTGCCCCCGGACTGGTCGATTTTTAAAACTTGGGAGAAGAGTATTGGAAGACCTAGTGGAGGCCTGCTTCTACTTTGCAATCCACCTGTTAAGTCAGTACCTACTGAATGCACAAATGCATGGATATTTACCTTATTGCACACAAAGATAGAAGATGTTGTTATGGGAACTGTTTATTTCAAACCTACCCATGATCTCTCTGTACTCCTGGAAATGCTCCAGTTTACCTTGGACAACATACTACAAAAATATCCACAGAGCCCGAAAATCATAGGAGGTGACTTCAATTGTCGTGTTGGCGACCTAAACTATGTCCACCCATGCGCGGTTGATGCGACGGTACTGAACCAGAAGAGAACCTCCTGTGATGTGATGACAAATCTACGAGGCAAAATTCTGATAGACTTTATAGAATTGAACGACTACATCTTATTGAACGGGCGAACACCAGGTGACGTGGAGGGGAATTTTACATTTGTGGGATCAAATGGGAACAGTGTGATAGATCTAGTTTGGATTGATATTCGACATGCGCACATGGTGACATGTCGAATTCTCACCCACCTTATCTGACCTCCACCCGATCAACCTGGTAATAAACATTCCTCTGCCCAACACAGTTGCCCAGGTCCAACCTTACCAGGCTCAGCTGCCAACTTTTAGCTGGGACAGCAAAAAAACTGCAGACTATAAGCAAATCCTGACCACTCCGGAATACATGCAACAACTTTCTTCTGTGATCAGTCTACCAGCCCAACACCAAAATCAGAAAACCTTACAATTAATTAAAGATGCGGCGCGCACACTTGGAATGACTAAGCCAAATTCTCGCTCATATTCCACTCGGAACAAACCATGGTTTGATCTACAATGCAAGAGAGCAAAAGGTGAGTTGAGAAAGTCTCTGAGACAATGCAAACAAAACAATTTTGATTCTACCACGAAGACTGAGTACATAGAATGTAAGCGAAATTTTAAAAATTTGATAATGCTAAAAAAAGCAAACTTTAGAGAAGAAAGTATCAATAAATTCGCAAATGTCAAAAATTCGTAAGAATTTTGAAAAATTTGTAAGCAATTTAATACAAAAGATAATATTCGTAATCCTATTGACAAGCTCACTTGGGAGCACTTCTTTAGAAATATTTATATTCCTCGAATTATAGATGATATCACATTTTTGGTACTTACAATAAACAACTCGATTGTAATATAACATCGATGAATTGAAAGCATGGCTAGTGGGGATATTGTCTTTCTTCAACTACATCTTTTCCTGTGAAGAAACTCCAGATGTCCAGTCACATACTCTATTACTTCTCATCTACAAAAAGGGTGATCCGACAGATCCAACAAACTATCGAGGAATAGCGCTATGTAATAATTTAATGAAAGTTTTTACCCAAATAATGCAATCGAGATTAGAAAAATGGACAGAAACCAACATGGTGCACGGCGAATACCAAAATGGCTTTCGATCTAAACGGAGCACAGTGGTCCAGAATGCTCCGAAAAGCGCGCATAGAGCTTTTTGGCGATGGTACGTCAATGAACGTGATGTATATGTAGTGTGGGTAATAGTATAAGATTGTGTGAATGCGTATGACCGTATGTGTGTGTTTGGGTGTGTATGTGTGTGTAGTCAATTAATGACATAAATTCTTGTTTGTAGATGTGTATACGTACTTGTACGTGTGTGTGGGTGTGTCTACATGATTGTGAGAATGTATGGACATGTGTGAGTATGTCTGTGTGCGTGTGTGGTTGTAACTGTATACTCATATGCATACATAGCAATAAATCTACGTTTGTGTATGTATGAGTGTGTTTATGTGTATTTACGTGTGTGTGCATACATGTGTGTATCTAAGAGTGTTTGCGAAGCTATTTGGAACGTCTTTGGAGGTATTGGTAAGGTGAAATGCTAAAAAAAGTGAAAAATTTCACTTTTGACGCAATTATCGCAATGAGTTTCGCTGAGTTTCGTGAAAGCTTTTTGACGAAAATAATCCTTGAAGT
>JABFPB010003810.1:0-16219 GCA_022817645.1 Ceratoteleas bidentatus | reverse complement strand
GGTAAAATGTAATATTTACGTTACCAAAATTAAATTTAAGCTTTCCTATGTATTTTGAATGGGAACTTAACTGGTTACTTCTCAAAATGGGTGCACTTAACTGGTTTTTCCTCAAAAATGACACTTCACTGGCTAAGTTTTGTCAAAATTGAGCCAAATGTACATCAGATAATTACATTTCGACATTCCCAAATGAAAATATACATAAAAATATATCAATTTCTGCTCGTAACCAAATTTATCAAAAAATATGCCTGAACTGGTTTTTCCTGAAAACCACAGATATGTGGCCAGACCGAATCCAGATTGGTTTTTTCACAAGCGGATTCAGATAAACTGTATGGCTGTTATGTGTATAAGTAAAATGTATACATGATATAGTCAAATAAATTTTCCTAATATTCGTCGTGAGAATCAGATAACAGGTTTAGATAACCTGCATGTGGTTTGACTGAATCAATCAAACAGCTATGTGTTCTTAAAAATTATTTTATTTGATTTGAGCATCGGTATATTCATTTTCAATTCAGGATGCTATCATATTTAGTTTTGGGAATCAAAGAAACTTCTACATATTTGGATTTATCTAATTCGAGGATCGTTTTTTTCCGTGCACTGAGGGAGGAGGCAATGTGTTTTTTCACGCCATCGATATGTATAAAGCGTGCGTCTGATGGAAAAGTACTAATCAGATATCAATTAATATTTTTAATGTCGCTTTTAAATTGTGGAATATCCGGGAAATGTTACAGTAATTAAATATTGGACAGCGTTATGAATTTCGAAATTGTAGAAATGCTTAAAAGAATATGCAACGATTTTCTTGGATGTTAGGTGAATGGGAGTATTTTTTTCGGGGGTGGGGGGGAGTTTAGAAATATGGGGATGTGGTATGGATGTATGGGAGTGAAATGATTAGGGCGTAAGAATGGGGATGATTTGGGATTAGAAAAGATTTAAGAGTTAGGGTACTGATGTCGATACGATATGGTGGTCGGTTTTGGTGAAATATGGGATTATAATGAGTCGTTAAATTAGGAATAGTAAATGAAAACGTAATATAAAAAATAAATATCGAGACATTATTAAGTGCGGAAATGGAGATATAGTCTAGTTGTTTGGTTTTATCGAAGATCATTAATTTATCATTAATGTAGCTTTTCAAAACTACAATATTCCTGATTTATTGATGAGTTTGAAGTGGCGATGTCATGGAGCTGTAAGCTTAGTAAAATGAAGCTTTGTATATTAATAAATAAGGTCTTTAAATATTCAAGTTGTAAACAAGTATTTGTCATAAAAGTTAAGACAAAACTCTGTTGAAATGCAGTCTTTTGTCTTAACAAAAATATGACTTGGAAAATTCAACTAAAATTGTACAGTTCTTATAATTTAAGAAGACATTAAGATATAACAAGCAGGTGTAACGTGTGTGTTTTTATTATTACATTGAATATTACAGATAAAATTGAATAACATTCATCAACACTGAATATAACAGATAAAACTGAAGGAATTTTACGTTACTCCACATGTGTTATTGTTCAAGTTTTGCAATGTATATGGATATTTTATTCAATATGTGGAAACTTTCCGTGGGACACTTATCAAAAAAGTAATCATTCTGTCTCTTTCCTGTCCGTTGTGATCGATTGAGTTACATAAGTCAAATTAAAATATTTCCATTGTCTGTCCAACTCAGTTATTTTTCCTTCTTCATCAACATGTCCGAATTTCAGACTCTTCTCTATTCTATACGATAGTGAACTTTTCAATCAAAATCCGCAATTGCCTATTCTACTCCATAGCAGTCCACGTTAAAAATATATTTTTGTTCTTTTTAAAATCGTTCCTCTAAAAGACAAGTTCCAAACAGTATAAAAGTATATAAATTTCTATTCTAGTAATCACAAATACCTAATTCTTCAATAACTCCAATTTAATTAAACAACCCCATTTTGCTACAACCCTCTCAAACCAAACAAACAGCTCCACCCTCCGAATCAATCCTACCACCAATTCACCCCAACCTCAAGGCACCCCCAACTCCCTCATCCACTCTCGTCATCACTACTTTCATTCCTCCTAAAACTCATTCACTAATCGTCGCCCGCCGTATGCATTCACGCGCGCGAATGAATGCGTCCGGTCGAGCGAACCCTAAACATGAATGCGTTCCGGCGAACAGTTTCCTAATTGCAATTCGTTCCATCGAATCCGCCCGGAATCACAATTCGTTAATTATTCGTTTATTTTTCAATTGATCCTCGCGAAGCACGCGACTCAAAGCCAACGCCGGATTACACTCCTCTGAAACTGGTCGATTATCGAAAGCGCAGTCTGCTCGCTATAAGTGAAGAATGCAATTGAGCCCGGAGTAAGAGGATTGCCGGCTCCGGTCAGAAAATCCTCTTGCCAGCGGAATTGTCTGCTGCGACTGGCGTGTGTTATCGTCGTGCTTAGGCCGCGATAACATTCTATTCTAATTCGGCGGCTCGTAAACAGCGCCAGAGGACAATATTTGCCATCTGCTCATGCCTCCGTGACCGTAATCGATGCTTACCCACGACTTCGAGGTGGCCCACTTGACTGATCATCGGGTCCGTGTTGATCTGACACATGTAGATGCCCTGGTCGCTTTCTTGGACGTCGCGTATGTGCAGGTGCCATGTCCGGTGGTCATTGTGCGTAACTAATATCCGGTGGTTCTTGGTAATCACGTGGCCGGCTATCGTAAGGATGGTTTGCGTTGTGACCCGTAACCAGGCAACCTGCAAGACGAAACGATGGTTTAGATGGAACGATCAGGTATCGAAATCCGGCGAGTTTGTTCGCGCATTGTTCGTTCGGCGGATTACGAGTGATGTAACATTTAAGTCGGCGGATATTTTGATTATCCGGGTCCGGGCCGAGAGTCTTTGATCAAATTCGAGGTCAAAAACGTCGGTGACGAGATCCTTGCGAGAAGAGATCGGCGAGTTTGACGATCCACAACGAGCAATTGCGTTTTTCGGGAAAGCCACCGAAAAAAAGGAAAAAAAATGTCCGGTTCGGTCCGTAATGCATTTAAATACTTTTACCACGAGCAGCTAATTTTAAGCCGGACTCCATGCTTTACCTGCGCTTAATGCCCTTATGCTCGGCTAATTAATCCCAGCTACTTCAAGTCCGGCGCATTTTTATTTATCCGGGACTACACGCGGAAAATTCAAACTAATTGAACGCGAATGCAAGGCGATCCGAGAACGGGCATTTGCAGTTCGCGCGCTCAGCCAAAGGCACGGCCGTTCTTTTTTACGGCGATGAATATTTTACTGTTATTGTTTAATGGGCGCCCTTACGCGGCGGAATCGGCAAATTTGGCGCCATCGCGCGATACTGAATTATTCATCGGGAAGACCATTGTTTTGAAAGGCGCAAAGGACCCGCACATTACCGCACTTTTTGTCCGCGCGAGCGCGAGTGCTTTTACGACGCGCGGACCCTTTTTCCGACGCCCAAAAACAATAACGATTAGCGCGCGCTTCACAGTCGAAATTCGCCGAGCCACGCTAGGCATTAATTAGGTTCACTTACAACATATTACTTTCGCGTTTTTCCGACCGAACGTTTATTTGCACGCGCACCGCTGATAATTTATTCGGATCAAACGGAACTTACTTAGTCCAGGTAAATCATTCATTTTGCGAGGCTGGAAGTTTTTTTTTTTTTTTTTTTTTGAGTAAAAGAGTTAGCGCTAGCTGCAAGCTGAAACTTTTCAGCATTTTCAAGGATTAATTGTGGAACTACTTTTAGGGATTTTTGGAAAAGGAATAATTAATTTTGAACATTATTTCACAATTTTTTGTCGGAAAATAATTGATAATAATAATTCGATTGATAATAATAATAAAGAACGTCTGAATTGTGATAGGTTATAAACCACCTGCTTTTGGTCAAGTCGTTTTGCGGTGACTACTTCCGATTGCGACTGTTTTATCTCTGGAATAAAAAGTGAACAGGATTTCATAAAGAATACTTGAATGTAGTATTTACTCCGGCGACTGGCGAAAATGTCGATTTTGAATTTCAAAATTATCGTAGAACAAAAATCGATTATGTGAAATCTTAATCTCTTCACAGTTTCAAATAAATCATCGGTATAACATGAAACCAATGAAGACTTACATCGAATCATGGATCCCTGAACCAAACAAAAAAACGCAGCCACTCCAAAGGTTGCGTTTCGAGTTGTCTTCTGAGCATTTTGACCTCTCGAGTAACTCTTCACTCCACACCGGTTTCTCGATTTTAGTCCTCGGAAACGAGTTTCTGACTTATCGTACAATTTTTTTTAATCAGATCCCCTTAAAACTTTTACAGATTATTTTAGATGAGTAAAACTTTCGATTTATGAAATTAAAAAATCAACTTTTTAAGTTCACAGGCAGGGAGAAGAACTCTCATGGACGAAAATTTAAGACATAAAATATAAACTAAAATATACTCCTTATTGCAGCATTCTTATACATTTTTTATAACAAAATATATTTTATTTTATTTTATATTTTCTAAGTTTATGTAATGAAAAATATAAAGCATATATAATCTGTATGTAGCCATATTGCCGATTTTATATATTTTATAAAAGAGATATATTTTGCAGATATAAAATGAAATACATTTTCGTCCTTGAAGGAAGTTTCTCTAATCCAAAATTGAACAAGATGTAAAACGAAAGAATATTTTCAGCAACAACGACTTCTTTTGCTGTTGTTCCAATTTGCTTTTTATTTCTGTACTAAGTTTACTTTTTGGTTAAGAGCATTTTTCTCTCGTTGTAACCCCTAAATTGCCAGTCGTTTGGGCCAAGTAAAAAATTGTGCGCCTCCATGATTCGGCGATCGCGAACAACGAAACGTCGCATTCAACGAGGCACGAGCTCGTTACCACCGTAATCTTGGGTTTGACAAGTCGGGTTTAAATGTGTACAAATATCGTTCGGAGTGCCGTTATAATCAAGATTTAATGCGCGCCGACAAAGGCCTGCACGAATGCTTATCCTGTCAATTGTGCAAGTTTAGCGTTCGATTCAAATGTTATACCTACGCGTTACCATTGTAACGCGTGGATTGCACTGACAGCCCATAAGGCACCCTTGCGAGGTTGCGACAATGGGAAGTTCACTTATTGAAAGGCCGACTGCCGCCATTGTTGGGTCTCCTTTGACTCGCTGCGTCCCAGAAATATCGAAAGACCCTTTGCCGATTCAATTACGTGCGGGCATTAATCATTGCGTCGCCGATACTGCTGTGATCGATTGGTGTCGCGTTTAAGGGGACACATTCTTGATCCAAAAAATTGACTTCCATTTTTTAATTGATTTAATAAAAAATGTATTTTTTAAATCCATACCAGAAATTAAAAGCCTATTTTGAAACACTTTTGTAACGATTTTAGATACTTTATATTTTGAACCTTTTAACCATTTGAATCTTTTTTAAACGAGCTATTATGTGTCACAGTGAAATTTATTCCAAAGACTCTCTTTGGAATAAATCTCACTATTATTGCGGAAAATCGCCATTTTCATGAGACCTTACCCATTCATTGAGTAACTTCACTGCACGTTTGTGCCCTTCGCTACGCTACCGTGTAAACCAATCTTGAAGTCTGATTTATCGAACGCATTTGAAATACGTGTCGCATCTAATGCGAACGTAACCCTACCTTTATTGCGTTGATTACATTAACACACGACCTTTAGTTACCTTTAAAACGGTTATTGCTTTTATTTTAAAAGTTAATGGAAATTTATCAAAATCGAATTTAAAGAAATTGAACGCAACATCCAATCAAATTTTAAATATGATTTGAATCTGCCCATTTATAACACGCGATATATTAAAATCATTGTTTTAGAATGTTGTTAAAAAAGTAATTAAAATTAATTAAATTAAGAATTTTGTTTGCCATAATTTACCTAACTCAATTATTTAGTAGAATTACACTAATTTTACTCTGCAGTTCTAATTATAGTTCTAATTATTATAGTTCTAATTATGTTTTAGTTCTAATTATATCAGAACTAAAACAAAAGAAATTAAAAGTAGTTATGGGAAATCAATATTTAGCTCACTTGACTAAATTCATCCAACTAAATATTTAACTGAATTTGACGCAAATATACAAACTGCCTCATCTATACGACAGTCCCTAAATCTATTTAGATAACTACCTCATTACAATTAATTCCAGCTAACTCTCCTTAGTTGACATCATCTGGCTACGAAATCTAAATATTCAACACGACGAACTGTCAACCAAATATTTGTCTTACTTAACCAAAAGAGCGACATTTCACAACCTGCAACACGATTACCCAAAATGTACGTCAGCCAAACCCTTTCACAGTGTGGAACCGAATCCAAAAATGCCGCGCGCCATAACGTCGAGCCTCTAAAAATACGCAATTCGTCGCGCAGACGAATTACCCCCGGAACGCGCGCAAATCGACACATTTGTCAGCGGCTTCAAAAGAGTTCGCAACATTCCATTAAACAAACGCTTTTTATCATGCCCATTAAGCGCGGGAGCGTCGCACGCTTTGTTATTTGGGCGGCGTTCGAAACCGCGGTCGCTCGCGCGCGATGATTTTTTATGCGCGCAAGTCCCGCGGCAAAGTGAGAAACGCCCGAATAAAACATAACAAGCCGCTGAATTGTCTGCTAATTCATCTTGACGCGCACGCTCCGTAAATCGTCGTTTAGTATTTATCGCTCGTCACGTAAAATGCAGCCCGGTGGCGTTCGTCACGGCTGCGGCGCCGGCACAACCGTGTACCGGCGACCAGCGCCATCCGTTTTGAATCCGCGCCGCGGCTTCTCGGCTGTATGCCAACAGCCTAATTATTCGCGCGCCGTTAAGTCCGTTTAGTGCATCGACGATTTGGCGATGGATGTTACTTTTGCGCGTTGTTAATGCGACGCTTAATTAGCAGGTGTTAACAAAAGTTAGTCGCGAGGGGTTGAGGAAAAGATTACAGACGCAATGGATAAAAAGGAGAATGGAAGATTTTACTAGTTAGATTTAGGGAAGGCCATGTTTAATGGCCTTCTGGGAGTAGCGAACAGTGGCATTAAAAAGAGTGCAGGTAAAAATATTTGCAGACGTTAAATGAAACTGTGATATTCTATCTATAAGACACTGAATGCTCGAAAGATTGTAGTATTACACTATCTGAAAATTTGCGAATTTCTATGTATGTATGTAACTTAACTTAACCTACAAATTTAACTTAACCTATAAATCATAATGAATGAAATAGATTCTATTTATCACGAAACGATTTGTTTTGTAACAAAAGGATTGTTTTTTATCAATATTATCCCTCTTGTGCCAAACGTTTTTGTGACTAAAGAATATTTTTAAGAGTGTGAGTGAGAATTTACTATATTCATTTGGAAAAAATTCTTCGAAGTCATTAGACATTTTTTTAACTAAACATTATACGTCGCAATCACGATATCACATTGTAATATTTATTCTGTTTCTCGAAAATGTTAATATGCTATTTTTCTCACAGAGAAATCGTACGCTCACAACATTTGTCAACGCAAAATCGAGACATCCACCACGGGATGTCGACTTACGTAACTTGCCGAAGTGTTCGAAGTAATTAACCGGGTTATTGTGTTATCATTTGCATCTGTGGCGGGGAAGTGGATCGTTCAATTTGCGGCACAGCGGGGGAGGAACAAAAATATCTAACGCCACAGAACTGGAGCAACAATAAACGACATTCGAACCGGGTTTATTGGTTTATTAAATTTATTAATTGAGTTGGTTCAGCCGCGATTTACATGAAACGTTTAGGTGAGAAGCTGTGAAATATTTAACTGGTACGGGGGAGAATAGTTTTCGAGGTTTCGTGCGGCGGCTAATTTCGTTTGGGTATTAGAGCGAGGGGATTTAATTATTTCAGATCGTTGAGTTGATCAAGTAAAAGTTGATCAAGTGTATTTTTGTCTTTCTTGTTTGTACCGATCAAGAGGCTGTAAAAGTCGTGTGAAATTAATGGCGAATTAATGAATCAATTAATTCCACGTACTTGTCGACAGTGCAATTTCCCAAGTAAAAAATTTCATCGAAATGGAATCTGATCTAATAACGATCAGATTATTCGATGAACAGTATTCGATCAAGATCAAAACTTGATCGAATATTGTTCATTTTCATCAGGATTTGGAATTTTTTCTCGGGTTTTAAACGTATTTTTTATTTATTGTAATGATAATGATTTAACTATTGAATACCAGTTATATTTGCTTAAATAATTAGTTTGAGAAAAGTGACTTGAAAAATCAAAGCACTTTTCTTATAAAACAAACTATTGTTAAAATATGGTACAAAGCTGTAAATTTTCAAAACTGACCAAAAATTAATTTAAATAAAAAACATATTATTTCCAATGAAAAATGTATATAATTATCTTTTACTGAACCTTATTTTAATCACGAAGAAAGACTAATGTACTTGTAGTTTTTTCATACTCTTTTATTCATACAGTGCAGCAAAGCTCTCCACGCTAATTTTAATGTCTATCTTCATGAAAATGAAGAGAAACCATATGTCATTGTCCTATAAAACACATCGCCTGTAATCTCATAACGACAAAAGGAACAGCTTCATCCTTATTCCGACAATCCATTTTCTTCGCCACTCATTGCAATTGTAAATAACGCAAAGATTATCGCGTCAAAATGTCTATGAAGCCATAAATACCGCGCGCGAAGTGTGTAATTTTGTCAATCTGATGGCCACGCAAGTTCGCCGCGTCTCTATTTAAAAAAGGCACAATAAATTCTTCCGGGCTTAAATAATTCATGAAGCGTTAGCAGAACGGAATCACGAACGCAAAAATTATTCAATTTTTATTCCAGCGTTTTTGAAATTTTCGTTAACTTGCGGCCCCGCGTACCAGCTTATGTCATTACTTCGTCATAAATCTTTGCGTAAAGCCGGACACTTTGTACCGATGTTAATCTCTTGACAGTGCAGAATTTGAAGCACGACTGGCTTATATCCAACGTCTCGATAGCGACCCAATTTCCGTCGAAGCTTTCCGGTGTAGCCGGAAAAGTACATCCGTCTGAGTTTTATGTAAAATTACGGTCTTTTTTCGTCGGTTCCTGGCGCGGGTGGCGTATAAATAATATTTTTTTGCCGCGCCCCGAGGAAGTCGTCCAGACGCCACGCACATTTTCGCCCCAGCTTCATACGTTATCAGACCTGGGTGCCATATGGTCAAAGCGACCGAATCCCGGCTGAAATCTTATTTTACCACCGGCAAATACATCGATCGCCTATCAGATAATTAAATTCAGTGACGCTTGTCTGTAGCGTTAGTCTGAATATTTAACGGTGCCTTGCGCCTTTGGTATGCAGGAAGCAGTTTCTCAGTAAACACGCTTCGCGCCAAATTGCAGGCAATTACAACAAGTGCCACTTTACAATGAATATGTCTTGTCGCTTTATCTGAAAATGCAACTTTCCGCGCGAAAAGTACAGTCCAAGACGGAAGCAATAGCGCGCCGAGCGATGCGATTTTACGACGAAAAATGACGGTGTAATTTATTTTTTAAATTCTTGCTATAAAAGTGGCGAGCGCTTGTAAACGCCAGAGGTTGTTGGGCAATGAAACGAATAGCCTCTGCTTGTGTTATGCTTTTTCTGTTACGTAATAGATTATTTTTCTTCACTCGTCATTTACACGATTGTATCCCAGAAAAGACCTCTAAATTTTGGTCAGTTTGAATAAGTGACTTACGAAATTATGTTTAAGTTGAGATGGTAATGTAATTTTATTGTCAAATTAAATACAAAATATCGGGATTAATTTTTAGTAAATACAAAAGAGAGTATCGGGACAAGTTTTGGGTTTGGAAATAACAGGGTTTTGAATCCGAAATAAAAAAAAATCTGACCACTCTAAATGAGATATTTTATCCGGTTTTGATTAAAACCTGATCATGAAAGATCTCATATGGTTATTTTCCCGGTTTATTTTACGGTTATTCGCATGCTGGCCGATATTGATTTGCAGTAATATTCAGAGAAAAATATTCGTTTGCAATCAACTGTGAATAATTATTTCATTAATTACAGTCGAGATGTACTATAAACTCCGGGTTTAATTTATCACCATGGGTATGTGGCAGAGCTTAAAAATAGTTGCATTTTTTATTATTCATTCCACTGTTTTTATTTTATGAGGTTTTAAGAATTTAATAATGCTTTGTCGTATTTATGGGCCTTTCTCTCAGATGAAACTGGCTCCCTCGTGGACTTGCGAATAGTTGGGTCAATTTTGTGCACTCTCTCTCTCTCTGCTTCAGAAATAATACTGTCATATGTAAAGAATTGATAAATTACTGGCATGTTAAAATCTCCTTGCTAAATACACTTCAATTTTAGTTTTTATCCTGTGTGGAACTGTTACATTCGCGTGAAATAAAGTATTTGTATACTTTATTTCAATTTGTTGAGCTATTTTTTTTATTATTTCAGTAACCATAAAAATGTCAACAAAATAATGTCAGTTTAAAATGTAAAATTGAAATACAAATAAATTTTGTCGCTAAACAGATACAGAAATAATGTATCTCTTAAACGTTAGAACATTAAATACATATTTCTGTTTTTCCATTACATTTTTTAATTTCGAGTTTCAGTTATTTCTACCTATACTCGTCTCGTATTGTGAGGTATGTATACCAATATTATACTGTAATACAGTACCCCAGTAACACACGGAGATAACTATGTGGTAGATTTAGGCCAAGCTTTTTCTTTTCTTGTCTGTATTCCAGTTAATCATTTATACTTAAATCAGATAAACCTTTTTCCGTGCAGACTGCAGCTGAGTATGAATAAAAAAACGTCAATCAATGTACTAAAGTAATAATAATGTAATAAACATCAATATACGATTTTTTACATAAATCCTTAAGCGCGTAAATAACTTTAAATGTAATAATATAGGTCATACCAATAAATCTTATATTCGCTGTACCGAAAATGTATGTAGATTATTTTGCAGACCCTACTGGAATAATTTCTAAATGTACATGTGCGTGTGAGAATAAAGAAAGGAAAATAAGTTAAATAACAAATTTAAATATGATTTTATGATAAAAATGTACGATTAAATATATTTACTATATGGTTAAATACAAATATGCTACATCCTAACGTAAAAAAATGTCCGTTTTACGTTAAAAAGGAATCATCTATAAGATGATTGTAATCTAACTGTTCAACGATTCGTTTTACTGTAAAACGAAATCGTTTTAGAAAAAAAAGGTATCGTTTTACAGTAAAACGAATCGTTTGACAGTTAGATTACAATCGTCTTGGAGATGATTCCCTTTTATCGTAAAAGGGATATTTTTTAGAGTGTACCATCAATTTTTAATACATTATCTCAGAGATAATAATTCTAATTTTAAATCATCTGAAAATCAGGGAATTGGAGACAATTTTCATTTTCTTCACAGATATTAACGTTCTAAATTTAATAAAATTATATTGTATATAAGAAATACTAAAACAAGCAAAATGTTATAGATTTTAAGGATGTTTTTGATGTAACCGTTTCTTTTTTATATAAAAGTCATAAACTTTTGTTTTCAACATAAACTTTGTTCTTTATTAACCATCTCAACATATGTACGTAAGATGGAGAAACCCGACGAAAGAACCTGACAAATATACCTATTTATTTTTACGAATAAAATAAAACATTATAAATTTCCATGCAGAAAGTCAATGTAAAGGAACTAATAAAAATGCTAAAATGTACTATGTTTATTACGATTCTCTTATTATGTCTTAAGCCTGAATTATCAGGGCGCTCGTATTTATGTTGTCGTAAAGTCGGTGACAAGGCTGACAAATTTTAAAAGCATGCAATGGAGTAGCACATACTTCCGTTCACAATTAATGCCCCTGAAAAATCTGGCTCCATTTCACATTTCGTCACATTTATTATAATCTAATTTTAATAAACAAAAAGTTATTAAAGGTAAATGTTCGAAAAAATATTACTCTAGCTGTTTGCCTGAAACCCATAAAAACAAGGAAATTGACAGCTCGTAATTAAGTTACCATGTAGAACGAAATAAAACTGAAAATTCTGTTACGAGTGAACGACGTGTAAAACGTACATAATAACAACATATGTGTGAATATTTGTGTAATATTGGTTTAATTAGTACGACTAAGCTATATTATGTGACATAAAAAGGTTAAGACATTTGAAATATTTTAAGTAAAATACAGGTCTTTGTCAGTAAATTACATTTATACTTCAGTCTATTATATCGCGATGCGCCTGTAATACTGATGAGCGTAAATCTTCATTAATGAAACAAAGAACCTACGTATCAATATAACAAATTACTTATTTAATTTGATTTAATCACTCTACAGTTTGTTAAATTTAAATCATACACATGTATTGTAGTTATGTTTCGAATATACAATTAATGATGAAAACATTCAATACATCAAAATATATTTTCATGATTATAAAAATGGGGAACATCTTCATAACCAATAGATAAATATGTCAATTATATATAATACGCAAAAGATGTAGTTAAAAAATTTTAACTAAATTTACCATTTTTTAGATAACTGAAGTATCAACGGTGATACAGCTGCCTATATTTTCAAGATATGCAACTGTGCAGTATGTTTAAAAAAAAAGTGTCATCCAACAACAATTGAATACTTTTTGTGAAATCCATTATATTTTTATTCTTCAAACAAAAAATTACCACGGGCTCGACCGAATTTCGTCATTCAAAATGAGGAAAAAATATATATAACATTCAGACCAAAGCTCAAATTTCGAAAGCAGTTAAATACATTTGAACTAACCAGGAATACTGAGGGGATGCGTCAAATGAACCCCTATAATAATATGTTTGTATGATAGACTTACAGGATTATTTAATGTTTGATCGACACAAAATGTTGATAATTGTAAATACGACACTTAGAAATACGGGTAATGTAATTTTGAATATACCAATAATGACTACTTTCAATAATTAATATTTTAATTGATTAAAACTTAAAAATTTCATCGAATTGGAATTTAGCACATTGTACTTATTGTGTAATAATCGATTTGTGCAGACTTAGAGATGAATACCCTAATCGAATCACTGGAATTGGCGAAAATGACGCTAGAATAGTTTTACTAAATGGAATATATTAATCAATCTTGAGTTCATTTGTAACAGATTATTCCTGTTTCACGGTGCAATGTAACAGGTTACGAATATATATCGGGAAACATACATAATCCAATTATTCGATTCCACTGTTATATTTTCTATAATACACTGAAGTGACCATACACAAGAACGAAATCGATAAATTTAAGTAACCTTTGAAATACATACTGAACTTTCTAAAATCCACTTTTAAGTAAAATCTTGAATTCGGTTTAGAAAAATTCATATTTCAGCGCTTTTTTTAGAAAAGGCTGATTTTTAATATATCCAAAATCCAATTTAAATCTTAATAACAATGTAGCCTTTTAACAAAAAAAAGGAGAGAGATGTAACAGGTGTTCACCATACATGTCGCATGTAATCGTAACAAATTACGATTTTTCTGAACCGACAATTAAATACATTATTCATTGTAACTACAATATCTGTTTGCCATATTTTACCATTTTCCTTTCAAATTGTTCTACCGGATAACAATCGTGTTTCACCGGATTACCATCGTGTTTGAACATTTATTTATAATTCGAGCAATCACCTTGTTTTATCCAACAAAGTAATATCAACCGAGTTTTTCCGTAATCTTACAGATATTACTCAACAAAAACGTTGATACTACGTAAGTACCGTTCGTGTGATAAATAAAAGAAAACTGTTACGACACCATTCAACGTATCCAGAGGGCTTCGGTTGTGGCTTCAAACCCGATTTCGAAAGCAGAGTTCGCTGATTGTTTTAACAAGTTCGTTAATCGCTTTCAGCATCCAGGTGACGAAGATAAAACGTATTTTGAATAAAAATAATTGTTCGAATAGAAATACCCGATTTTCGTTCCTTTTTATTCATGCACCATAACCTAAATATACCCCAAATGTCCGCGTGTATAGAACAATAACTTGATGTTGCGATAAAATATGCATGTAAAACCTATTAGCAAAATCAATAATGAAAACAGAGTTGAAAGCATTTTTCTGACGTAAAATGCACCCGCTCGTTACTCGCGCTCATTAAAAATGAAATATCAATCATTGTGCAGCAAGTTTTTCATGGTATTACTGTATGGCATGGCATTACTGTAATATAATTACAAAATTAAGTAGAATTTTTTTAATTCGACGGTGTCAGTAACCGAACACTCAATTTGTTCGGCTTGTAAACACGACAGAAAGTTAAATAACGAACAACTAAACTAATTCCGCTGATCGGTATATTTGGGAACAGTTTTATTTAGTAATAAAATCCATGTTTTTCTTATTTAAACAGTTTTGTTAATTAATGCATATGTAATATACAGTATTCCTGTATGGCCAAATATTATCATCGATACGTAACGTTATAAATAACTAATTAGAGCCGCTTTTCCACATTGCTTGATACCAAAATAATACCCGATACCATTAAAACTGAGCCCGTAATCAACGTTATTTATTACTTTCGTATAATTCGGACGCGGCGTAGCAAACGGGATTTGAATAATGGCCGGACTGTCGAAAAGGCGTATTAATTTTTGACCAAGGCAACGTGCGCGCGCGTATTTTTTATTCGTATCATTGTCGCAGTTTAAACAATTCCGCATTTGCACACTTCGCGCACTGATTAACGGTCCATTTTCCGCTCTGCGAAACGAAAAATCCGTTTCGCAAAATCCGCTTTACATGACTAAGATAAACAGCGTGCGAAGCTGCGCGCTTTCCGAGCACGCGTCGCGAGGCTAATAAAAATTAAGGGACTTGTAATTGAAATTCAATACGTTTTGATGGAACGACACGCCAACGGCACGGCACGATAAGTAGAATATGAAGTTATTGTAAGTATTGAACAAATTTTGAATAGAACGCAAACTTTATTGGGAAAATCCTTCGCGAAGCGTGGAAGACTTTATTGAACTCGCCCGGTTTCCGTCCGGGTAACACGATCGACTTGAGGAGTTACGTCGAGCATTTTTCGGAATGGTTTTCCGCCAACTTACGAGTTTTGGCGAGCGGGCGAGCCGAGCACACATGCAAGTGACATTTTTCTGTTAGTCATTTCTGAGCACACAATATAATATTTCATTTTTCCGCCCGGAAAACACGGTGCAATCTTACAAAAAAACGGAGACAGAGGGCGCGAAGCAGCAGGAGCGACGGGGGTGAAAAAGGAGCGCCACGCGAAACGGGAAATAAAACAAAAGTAAGACGATTCATCATCGCGCGAATTATCCTCGTTTGTCATTTAAAATTGAAAAAGAAACGAATCGCGCGCGCCTTATCGAGCGCGGATTGACAAAAATGTACAAGTAAAAGCGCAATCAAGCACGTCGGCGTTGAAAAATGAATTTCAGATATCCCCGAGTTAAATATAAATAACCGCACTTTCTCAAGCCGCTTATCGACGACAAGCGGCGGACAAAAATTGACGCGCCGGTTCGCCGCAATTATTGTCGGGACTCTGCGACAACGGGGCGCATAATCGCGTTCATTAGCAGACTGCATAATCCATGAATATGTATCGGCCGGAAAAAAGCTTTGTCCCCCGGCTAATTGGTAATTCGCGCGCGATCATTATTGGAAATAGCTTGCTTTTCTTTCCGAGTTGACCGTGCGATAATTAAATTTCGCGATGGCGACCGAACGACGCTGCGGATCGTGCGGCGCATTCGCGTCCTTTTTTGGCCGTTCCTTTTCGGGGCTGTATTTACGATCGGATTATCGAGCGCTGTCTTACTCCGAGACAAATGTTGCTGTTTAAATTCGCGCGCATTATGGCGCCGCCCGACAGCGCCGGAGAATGATCGCGCGCGGTCATACGAATTCGGCGAAAAATCGTCGCGCCCGATTTATCGCCGGGGTATTAAAGTGCGGACGTTAATTGCGCCATCGCAATTAAGGGGGCGTCATTGTTGGTTGCGCAAAAATTAATAAACGCGGTCGACGGCCGGCAGCGATGAATCGGAC
>JABFPB010003809.1:0-16225 GCA_022817645.1 Ceratoteleas bidentatus | reverse complement strand
GTATACTTTTCTTTGGTTTTGTTTCGTATCCTTTTATTTTTTCATATTAATAGATTTAAATTTCTAATTTAAATCTACTGACAAAGTTTCTAAAATTTTTCCCTACTGAAAAAATAAAAATTTTTTTTTTTGGAATTGAAGTTGAAGTTCGAAAACTTCAACTTCCAAAAATTCTCAAACTCCACCGCAATTCGAACCGCGTTTCTTTTCTACTTTCCGTCGGAACCTCCTTAAACGTCTGCAGGATCAATCTCCAGCAGTCAGTAAAGAAGACAGGAAATCATGTCATGCGCGGGTTAATTTAATTTAGTACACGGAACGCTTCGGAAAGGTTAAAGTTGAAATCTCGTTAGAACGCTCATCTCCCCTGGGAATCGGTTATCGGCGTACGAGGTATATATCGACTCGGCGCACGTCGCCGGGAAACATTCCGGACGACGTGCCAAAAAAGTCGGCGCGCAAATTTTATCAATTAACATTAATCCCGCTAATGTTTTCCCGCCGATTGATTCCTCGGCGCCAAATTAAGATACTCCACTGGGTGTCGGTCTAATTGGATTCGCTGCACACGTTCCGACGATTATATTCGCGCGAATGCGTTTTTCGACGGAGGAATTCAATGTTGTGCGAATAATAGAAATATCGCGATATCGCACTTTTTCGGCGTCTAATTGGAATTATCATTTATCGCGTGAGAGCATTTCAGCGCTAATTCGCCGGGTAAAACGACCGGAATTAATCTGGAAATTTTTTGGGCGAATAATTGTTAGTTGGTTTTTAGATTGATTATTTTTTTCATTTAGTATTTTTGTTTATTTTTTTGTCATTATTTTTTATTTTGTTTATTTTTTTTATTTTCTTCGTTTGTTATGGTTTGTTTCTTGTTTTGTTTTGATTCCGTTTAGGGTTTGTTTTGTTTTTGTTTGTGTTTTTATTTACCTTTTTGTTTTTATTTTGCTTCTTGTTTTGTTTGGCTTTTATGTTTATTTTTATTTTTTATTTTGTTTTGTTTCGTGTCCTTTTATGTTTTCATATTACCGATTTATACGTCTCGTGTGTTATACAATGTTTTGAACTGCTTTTTGTGTTTATTTTTTTCTTTAATTTACTTCGCTTCCTTTCATTATTCCGGCATTCCATCTAAAACGTTGTTTTCATTTAAAAATCATAACAAGTTTGGGCAAAACGAAAACATGACATAACGATTCAAATTATTATAAATAACTTATGACCCTTTGAATATAAACGAAAAATATTCAAAGGCACCCTTTTCGACCGACTTTTCCGACATTTATTCATACATTTCATTTCGTTTACGTTTATTAAAACTCGACGCTCCGTCTTGAACATTTTATTTACTTTGACGTACACGTTTTACATGGTAACCAGTTTTGCAAGATAATATTAATATAAGTAACGCTTGGCATTTTCCATTTCTATTGCATTTTCCATCATAAATTGGTTTTAAATAATACCTAATTGGGTAACGCCACCTCTGTCGAGGAAATGTTACTAAACGCGAAACTCGTAAACAAAGGCAAATTAATTTGCAGAAATGGCTCATTTTACTGTCGAAATAATTACTGAATTGATGGTTTTACTTTCGACTTTCAGACTCATCGATTAATATCTATTAATTGATTTATTAATATTTATTACAAGCCTTAATAATAAATGCTTGCGATGTAGTCTATGGCGGGAAGTCGATTAATTTCCGAAACTGACGTTTCGCAGTTTAAGTATTTACGTTTATGAAGACGCATTGGACGTCTTCTGGAGTGATGAAAACGCATCGAAGGGCCGTTTGAAAATATGAAATCATTTTGTTAACAGAGGAGCGTTCTTCCGTAATTTCAGCCTCCAGTTTAATCTGCAGTTAACACCTGCCATCTCGGAGTACTACTCGAGCTGTTAAGTTATTGCTCGCGAGGTTGAGTGAGTCGTTTTGATAAATTAGTTAATCAAACGAGCGGAACGTTTCATTCAAACTAATCCCTTTAAAAGAGTTGATTATGGTTCGAGTGTAACAAGGCGTTTTAAGTTACGAGGGACGGGTGGGAACCATTTATGAAATGTTTTGTAGGAAGGTCACACTTTTTCGAGAATTTTGTTTAGTAGTGAGTTTTCAAGGTTAAACCTGTAAACCTTGGGGTTTAAATAGGGTAAAAGACGGTTTTTCGGGAATTTAGTCGAGACGAAGTTATCGATTTGGCTGAAAGTTTGATCAAATGATGCCCATGAAACGGCCGATCTGTGGTAAAATTTTCGTCGACATCGATCGGACCGTTTCGGAGAAATAATGTTTGAAAATCCTCATTCTGACATCATAAATAGGGTAAAAGCCGGTTTAACGGTAATTGCGTCGTGATAGAGTTATCGATTTGGCTGAAATTTTGACAACATGATGCCCGTGAAACGGCCGATCTGTGGTAAAAGTTTCGTCGAAATCGATCGGACCGTTTCGGAGAAACTAATTTTTGAAAATCCTCATTTTTACATCATAACTAGGGGAAAAGCCGGTTTAACGGTAATTGCGTCGAGATAAAGTTATCGATTTGTCTGAAATTTTGACAAAATGATGCCCGGGAAACGGCCGATCTATGGTCAAGGTTTCGTCGAAATCGATCGGACCGTTTCGGAGAAAATAATTTTTGAATATCCTCTTTTTGACATCATAAATAGGGTAAAAGCCGGTGTAAAGGTAATTACGTCGAGATAAAGTTATCGATTTGGCTGAAATTTTGACAAAATAATGCCCGTGAAACTGCCGATCATTGGCCAAAGTTTCGTCGAAATCGATCGGACCGTTTCGGAGAAAATAATTGTTGAAAATCCTCATTTTGACATCATAAATAGGGTAAAAACCGGTTTAACGGTAATTGCGTCGAGACAACGTTATCGATTTGGCTGAAATTTTGATCAAATGATGCCCGTGAAACGGCCGATCTGTGTTAAAAGTTTCGCCGAAATCGATCGGACCGTTTCGGAGAAAATAATTTTTGAAAATCCTCATTTTGACATCATAAATAGGGTAAAAGCCGGTTTAACGGTAATTACATCGAGACAAAGTTTTCGATTTGGCTGAGATTTTGACAAAATGATGCCCCTGAAACGGCCGACCTGTGGTCCAAGTTTCGCCGAAATTGTTCGGACCGTTTCCGAAAAAGGTCAACATAATTTAAATTGAAATGTCAAACCTTGGCTCTTCATTTTCACCTATTTACCCTCTGAAATAGTACAAAATAAAAATTATAACAATTTTGTAATGTCATATTTTTACATTGCGTCGTACGACCCCAATTCCTCATCCCCCAAAACGCATTGAGACGTCAAACCTACCTACACAGAATCCGCCCTTCAAAAGTTGAAACCCGACGGGACAGGGGGTCGACGTTGCGTCCGGGATTTGTTGGGTTTTGACTTCCGTCGGATCGATGCACCGGTAAGACCCGGGCGTGTTGATACAGCCATATCGACAGGCTTCAATTTGCAGATCAGTCACAGCGCACTCGTCGACGTCTGCAAAACAAATTGGCAACGCGCAATTGCATTCCGTCACTTTTCGACAAAAAACCCGGGTCAACCGGATCAAATTGACGACATTCCGTCTGGCGTGTCATTTGGGCCTAGGCCTACAGAACCCAACAATTTAGATACCGAAAATATCGCCAATTTTTATGCCAGTTTCAAAACATTCAATTTAAACGATGAGTCAGTGTTACCACATTTCAGAGGTCTTAGGGGTATAGTGAAAACATGCAACTTTTTGTGTAGAACCCTTAAGGTGGCAACACTGAGTGCGAAATGGACATGTCGAACCTAAAAGACAAAAACCATTTTAACAGTTCGCCAATGATCTAAATTTTACGCGAAATTGATGGAATTCCAAAGGCCATAGACCCAACGCCACCTGAGTCAGGTTTAGGTACCAACGTTCAAAAGAAGTTAGATCTAGCTGAAACCTCATTGGCTCAATAACCTGAACTAAGCTTCAGTTAGAGTTTAGTCATCGAGATGGCGCTGTTACCTTCTTTTGACTTAAGCATCGCAGGGTATACCCTGGAACAGACCTTTTCAACTTCAGTTTTTCCAGCTCTACGTTAAAATCCTGCAGATGGCAGGTCAGGAGAGTTTGATAACAGCAAATAATGTTCATAAACATTGTTATAAGGTGAATTTGAGGTTAGGTTCCTCAAATTCAAGAGGCTTTCTTTGGGAACAAGTGAAGCTGGGTAGGCCTGTTCTGGAATGATTACCTTGACAGGTCTTCCAGTCGTCTTGCAACACGAATCCATCCGGACACAGGCAGAAAACGCGACCCATCGTTGAGAGGCACGTATGGGAGCATCCGGAGTTATTGTAATTGCACGGACTTGTGTCGTGACACGTGTGATTGTCGGCCGACAGGGTCGTGCCAGGGAGACCCTCGCAGGAACACTCATAGCTACCGACGAGGTTCACACACGTGTCCTGACAGGGTCCGCGACCGTTGTTTAGGAGACACTCGTTTACATCTGGGCAGAAATCGAGATGCGGGGACGAGTGAGGCGACATGTTTGTGCATCGAGGGTCGTATTTGTGGGGGTCGAAGGTCGGGGAATGGGAGGGGTCATGAATGAATTAGGATCTATTTACATGCATAAAATGTAGCAGGAAGTTCAAGGTCGAAGATCGGTTTTCAAAGTTTTCATGGAAACTATGTTGTTGAAAACCGGCCTTAATGCCGTTGTTGTTTATGTGACCTTGAACTTCCGTCATGCCTAACCTTGAACAAATAAAATTTAATTTCAAAGTTAGGCTTGATTGAAGTTCAAGGTCGAAGATCGGATTCTAAAATTAGGATGAAAATTATTTTGTTGCAAATCTTTTTTTTCTAGGTTAGGCTTGACTTCAAGGTCAAAAGTCGACCTTCGAGGTATGGATGAATAATTTATTGGAGATTGGTCTTGATGTTATTGCTATTGTTTTCTATCAATGAGGAAGTTCAAGGTCGAAGGTTGACCTACAATATTTTGATAAAAAGTTTGTAAATGTAAACTGGCTTAATGTAAAGGTATATTTTCTTGTTCAGACGACAATACTAATGTAAACATACCACTATATTTGGACGGGTTATTTTTTCGTGTGGACTGAAGTGCAATGAAGAATTGCTGGGGAAGGGTGGCTGGTTTGTGCGGAGGAGTCGAAGGGTGATAAATTGTTAGTGAAATGGCGTCGATGAATGTATGGCGCAATTCGTCCTAATCAGACCACGAATGGAGTTAAAGTATTCCTATAGTAAAATCGTTTTTTAGTCTTTCCTCTAAATATCACATGCTAATTTATTTACTATTTTACAAGGCAAAATTGCAGCCCTCTCAGCCATATGGAAACCGAGATAATAAACTTTGGGGTATTAATGTTTAGTATGACAATAAATAAAAAAAATATCAATCTCTTACATCAATTAATTCATTAAAATCGTCTTTTTCTATACCCGAATGTTTGTTTTTTTTTTTTATAAATCACTTCAACCACTATGTTACGTTTTTGCTATACGAACACCTTAAGAGGGTTCTCCCGAGGGAAATGTTGACTTATTAGTGCTGGACGACTTTTGGTGAAACTGAAAAAAAATATAAGAGGAATGCGGAAAACCGTCCGATTTTTCGGGGGAGGGGGATTTGTTTGAAAATACTGATGTTTTTAAAATGACCTTTGTAGTTTACCGGAGGAAAACGAAAACATCGGACCCAAACAAATGAAAACAAACTCTGTTTACTTTGTATTGGGTTACTACAAAATAGAAACATCTGCCTAGAAGGTATATAATAATAATAAACAAATACCTTTATTATTTGTTTACATAATTATTTGTTTAAATAAAATAAAATAAAAATTATTTGTTTAAATAAAAGTAACGAAGGAAACAACGAAGTACCCATCACAATTTCAATTCAAACGATTTTTTTTCAATTTAATTTTTATTTTCAATTTAAACACTTAATTGTTTAATTTGCGAGTAGTGGTGACGCAAAATATCTGCTACTTTTGGTGCGAATGGAAACCTCCTGCTTTTGTTGATTTTGGCTAGCAAACGGTGACAAAATAATAGACGACCTTCATTGTTTACCGAAGGAAAAGTGAAAACGCGGGACAAAAAGAAACGAAAACAATCTGTGTTTATCTCGTTTCCATTCGTTTGGGTCAGCAGGTGTTGACATGATAATAAACGACCTTCCCCTGTGGTAATGGATACCCCAAAACAATGGACCAAAAAATGAAAACAATTGCCGTTCCTCTCTTTTTTCTATGCTCGACCTCCCCACGCTACAATCGACCGATATCTTTCTCGAAAATTGTCTATGTCTCGAAAAAACATCCATTTCCTGACGGGATCCCCTTAATACCTTAAAGTTTCAATTCCCACGACATCGCCACCTATTACTTTTCATGCACTACTTTCCGAAAAATCAACTCTAAACTTTTACATTTATTGATTTTTCATCTCTAAGTGTACTCTGGGGGATAAATATACCCCAATATTCGAAGGAAGACAACAAGCTTATTTCTGCATGAAATTTTGTCGTTTTCTCGAATTATCCCTTTTTTCATATTCGTATTTCTTATCGAGACTCATTATTAGGGTTCGTTATTCGAATTTCTAAAAGAATTCGGATGTGCCCAGTATCTTTAACCTAAATTACATGCCTGCAGTACCATCAGTCGGTAATGCAGATTTCCTCAAAAATCCGCCCGGGTATATTTCACCCAGCATACACTTCCAGGGTTAAAAATTAATAAAAAAAACAAAATATGTTAAAAAAATATTAAAAATGTTTAAAAATATTTAACAAATTATTAAAAATGTAAAAAAAATTTTAATTATTTAAAAAATTAAAAAAAATTTTACAAACTAAAAAATTGGTCCGACGTAGGGTTCTGTTTCGCTTACCTACACACGAATATCTGTCTCCTCCCTGCCTCATTCCCTTGGAACACTCGCAGCGGTACGATCCCGGGGTGTTTACACACTTGTACTCACAGCCTCCGTTTGATTTTTCGCACTCATTTACATCTGGCGGAAACGACAGCAACGTTTTATCGGGGTAAATAAAAACTGTTGTGCAACATCGTGTTCGACCATCGCAAGTGGGGGGCAAAAAATGCGGCGTTAATTAAAAAGCGGTGGAAAGTTTGGCAGTTTGAAATGTCTGAAGCGCTAAAGCAAATCGCACCGCGCCGGGCAATAAATTCCAGTTTACCTATACAGTTACGTCCGTCAGCTTGAAATCCTTCGAAACATGAACACTGCGCGCGTCCATCAACCTCGTTGCAAACTTGCTCGCAAGACATTTCCGCGCACAATTCGCTCGGATTCTGACTGACTCGGCATTTTGGCACTTCGCCGATCCAGCGACGATTTTTGCACAGCAGCCGGCTGTTATTGGTCGCCATGTAATAGCCAGGCGCGCATTCGTAGTCCGCTTCCAGGTATTCGTGCTCGGGGTTGGAAGACCTGCAATTTTGCCAGCGAACACATTTAATATGTTTGAGAGATTGCAGAGGAGAAATGTTTAAATTTCAAGGCAACAGGTGGCGGTGTATGATTATGTGGACCAAATATATAAGAACCATATTTGCAATAATATGGTCTTCCGAGATCATATGTAATCCTTATTTACTATATGGTCCATATACATGATCCATATACATGGTACATCGTCCATATACATGGTCCATATGCATGGTACATCATCCATATACATGGTATATGGTTGATATACGTGGTATATGGTTCGTATACTTGGTATATGGTCCATAGACATGATGTATGGTCAATAAACATGGTCCATATATCATATACGAAGTATATCATATACATATCATATACTTCGACCATATCCATATACATGGTTATGGTCGAAGGTCCATATACATGGTTTATGGTCGAAGGTCCATAAACATGGTCCATATACCGTACACATGGACCATATACATGGTCCATGTACCATATACATGGACCATATACATGGTACATGGTCCATACACATGGTACACGATCCACATACATGATCCATGTACATGATCCATATACGTGGTCCATATACCATATAAATGGTCTATGTACTATATACATGGTCCAAGATCCGTATACATGGTACATGGTCCATATATCTGGCACATGGTCCACATACATGCTCCATATATATGATCCATATACATGGTCCATATACCATATAATGGTCTATGTACCGTATACATGGTCTATCTACCGTATACATGATCCGTATACATGGTACATGATCCATATACAAGGTGCAAGATCCGTATATATTGTGCATAGTCCATATACATGGTACATGATGCATATACATGATCCATATACATGGTACATGGTCCATATACACGGTCCAAGATCTGTATACATGGTATATGGTCCATGTACATGGTATATGGTCAATATTCATGATCCATATACCATACACATGGTACATGGTCCATATACATGGTCCATGTACGATATACATGATCCATATACATGGCACATGGTCCACATACATGATTTATATACATGATCCATATACATGGTCCATATAAATGGTCCATACATATGGTATATGGTCCATATACAGTCACATGGTCCATACACATGGTCCATATACCATATACATGGTCTACATACATGGTACATGGTCCATATGCATGGTTTATGGTCGAAGGTCCTTATACGTGGTTTATGATTCAAGGTTCATAAACATGGTCCATATACCATACACATAGTCCATATTCATGGTCCATGTATCATATACATGATCCATATACATGGTACATATTCATGGTACATGGTCCATATATATTGCACATTGATCCACATTCATGATCCATATACGTGGTCCATATACCATATACATGGTCCATATACATGGTCATGGTCCATACACATGGTATATGGTCCATATGCATGGTTTATGGTCCAAGATCCTTATACATGGTGTATGATTCAAGGTTCATAAACATGGTCTATATAACATACACATGGACCATATACATGGTCCATGTATCATATACATAATCCATATACATGGTACATGGTCCATATATATTGCACATGACCCACATTCATGATCCATATACATGGTCCATATACCATACACATGGTCTATATACATGGTACATGGTCCATATACATGGTACATGGTCCACATACATGGTACATGGTCCACATACATGGTACATGGTCCACATACATGGTCTATATGCATGTTCCGTATACATTATCCATACACATTGTCCAAATACATCGTCCATATGCATGGTCCATATACATGGTACATGGTCCATATACATGGTACATGGTCCATATACATGGTACATGGTCCATATACATGGTCCACATCTACAATCATACATCCCGACCCCAACGATTTCCCGCGACAATAACCTACCGTTCCCCCATCCCCCAAAATGATAAATCAAACCGCGAATTTATTCGGAACAAGGAGTCGCAATTTAGCATATCTTTCCATTTCAAAAGGCCGCGGGCAAATCGCCTTCGACAAGCGCGAGTGTCAAAACGCGCCGATGCCCTGAATAATTCATCGCCGGGTCGGCTTACTTTACATATTTGATGAGTGCATGGCGACTTAATGGCGCCGGAAGGAAGGTGCCATTAATACAAGAAAGGTCGCCCCGAAGGTCCTCCGGGCCGACGTCCGGCGTCGACGATGAAAATTCCCCCGAACTGCGCTGCAGCAGCGCCACCGGATAGTCCGGTATCCGCAGCTGTTTCGTCCGCGCGCGGGTAGGTGGCGCCACACTCGCTTGGGAATAACGACCCGAGGACGCGAACGCGTTCAGCATGTCCTTCTGAACGTATCCCAGCATTTTCTCGGCGTCGAACCGATCGTCGTTTCGCGATTCCGGATAGTCGACGGGGTCGCTGGATTTCCTGGCGGTGCCTGCAATAAAAATGTATAACCTCGGTTTTTCTTTTTTTACGTTGGTCGACGACGACGGTAACAAGTTCGAGTCTTTTATTACAATTGCGTTCTTCGTATTCGAGCCGGGGGATCAAAGAGCTGATACAAATTGTTTAACATTATCTGGCGGAAAGTTTCCGAGTAAAGTCGACAAGTAATATCCAAGTATCGAGTCGGAGAACGGGATTGGACGTTTATTATGCAAGGGTCGTTATGCGATGCAGATTATTATATCGGTTCTCGCGTTTGGGATCGATTTCTGGGGTGGTTCTAATGCTGGTTTGGGAAAAAGGGATTAATGTTTTGGAGTAGGAAGAGCGGGAGTGACGAATGTCGACGTGGAAATGCTTTTTTGGCTCGTTACGAGAAATAGGTAGCTTTTTCGGGAAATCTGTGGGTGGTATCGTGTTTAGGTGATAGAAGTCTTTTAATTTGAGTACAAACACGACTATGTTTGGAGCAATTTCAAAATTTTGAGTTTTTTTTGAAAATTTTGTGTTTTGAAAAATGTTAATATTTTTTTAAAATTGTTGTGTATCGTTTAATTTTACGAATACAAACATGTTTGTGTACATGTGTAAAAAGTAGTTTTTTTGGAAAATTTTGAGTTTTTGAAAAATATCGAAACTTTTGAAAACTCTAAACATAGCCGTGTTTGTACTCAAATTAAAGGAAATTTTATCCCAAACATGATGATGCAGATAAAATAATTAAAAATTGCTATTATTAATTTCAAATGCCTGAAAAGGGTATTTTTTTAAATGTTTTCTAGAATTTAATTATTTTAAAAGCTTATAAATCATATAGTTTATGCTTTGAAGACATCGGAATAGATATCCATTTTTTTAAACCGATTATAGGACAAACATTCGGAAAGCAAAGTGTTAATTTAGACGATTGTGACGATCTGAAAACTTGTTTTAAGCGGCGCTTTCATTTCGATTGATCTTTTGAATCGGACGCTTCTTTTAAGCAAACAACTTTATCATATTTACGCGATATTGGAAAAGTTAATGAATAGACTACTTTGCGAACGAAATTGGCTTTTAAGAAAATGCCTTCTATAATGCCGCCTTTTATGCCGTATATCTGACTTTTTCGTCGGCATTCCACCATACTCGCGTTTTCATTAAATTTGTAATGTTTCATTGAGAGCGAATTAGCATAAGATGTTGTGAGGTAGGAGCTTGACTAAACATGAAATAAAGTATCGTCGGGACTTAATAAACTCCAATGGGGGCGTTAGCCAACTCGAAGTCTTGTTTTTCGAACTTAATCACCCTGATTAGCTCCACAGAAGAGCATACAGTTTCAAGAGATTGAAGATTTAAAAACTAATTTACTCAGTCTTTACATTCTGGTTATTGCATTTATTTGATTTTTTTATTAATTTATTTATCAATCAAACTAATGTTACATAACGAAAACTCATTTTCAAGTAAAACTGATCACTTCATCGTATTTAGATGACAGGTTTCCGTTTATTTGAGTATAAACACGACCATGTTATTTTCAAAAACCAAAAAATCAAAAAATTACGAAATTTTCTAAATTTTTTAATGTTACTTAACGAAGACTCATTTTCAACTAAAACTGACCACTTAACCGTCTTTAGACGACCGATTTCCGTTTATTTGAGTACCAACACGACCATGTTATTTTCAAAAATCAAAAAATCAAAAAATTTTCGAAATTTTCGACATTTTTCAAACATACCCGAGTTGGTACTCAAACTAAAGGGAATTTCACTCCAAACACGATAAACCCACCCACGTCATTTTCAAAAACCAAAAAATCAAAAAAATTTCGAAATTTTCGACATTTTCCAAACATACCCGAGTGGGTACTCAAACTACAGGGAATTTTACTCCGAACACGAATACCTTCACCTCATTCCCCATTTCCCTAACCCCACCTCGTTTTCACCCAAAATCTCCCCCTTCGATCCTCACCATAAACGATGGGCTCCGCGCCTTCGGTGTCGTTGTTCTCGGGCTCCTTTCCGCTCGACAGCAGGTTGATCTGCTGCATCGTCTTCGTGTCCGTCGCGTTCCTGCAGCCCGTGCTATTATCCCCGTCGGGCCTCGAGAAAATGGTCCACGAGCGGCTGAGCTTCTGGAAGCAGAGCGGCGCGTTCGCGTTCTTGCGCGGCTTCCGCCTGTTTTTGTTGCGCTTCCGCTCGCGGTTCTTCCGTCGCCGGCGTCGCTCGTCGCGCAACTTTTTCCGCGGCTGCCGAACCCGGGTGCCGTATTCCGTCACACCTTTGCCCCCGTCCCAGTTGCCGCCGCGCCGTTCCTTCATTTGCGTTCGGTTGGCTTCCCTTATTTCGTTCAATTCTTCGTCGGTGGCGGCGGTTGTTTTGCTTTTGCGCCGCCGCTTCTTCCGGCCGCGATCAGCGCTATCCCTTTGACGAGGCGAAGAGGCTACGAAACAGATTAGGAGAAAGAATAGTTTAGAAATTTTGTTTGGGTTTGGAAATATGTAGTCATCTTTGTAACGCATTTGCATTTTGTGAGTCACATAAGAGTATATTATGGGACGTTTGGATCATTTGTGGATAATCCAGGATCATAAATTGATTTTACATGGATCATATATGGATAATATATTGATGATTTGTTGATTATGTATGGATTATATATAGATGGAGCATAGATAGATTATAGGTGGATCATACTTAAACATACGTTGATAATATATCGATTATATATGATTTATATGTGGATCATACGTGGATAATTCCAGGATCATGCATTATAGATGGATCATACATGTATCATAAATGAATAATGCAGCGATCATACATGGATCATGCATAGATTATAGATTGATCATACATAAATCATACATCGATAATATATAGATCATATATTATTATATATGGTTCATACATGGATCATAGATGTATAATAGAAGAATTACAGATGAATCATACATGTATTTTTCATGGATCATATATAGATCATACATAAATCATACGTCGATAATATATAGATTATATATTAACATGGATCATAGAAAAATCATAAATGGATTATGCATGGATTATAGATTCATCATACATAAATCATATATAAATCATATATGGATCATAGATGATCATACATGGATCATAAATGTATCATACATGAATGATAGATCAGATGTACAATAGAAGAATCATAAATTAATCATACATGTATTTTATGCATGGATCATAGATATATCGAAGAAGAATCATAGATGGATCATGCATGTAACATACATTTATGATACACTGAGAAAAAGAAATTGTTCATATCGTAAGTATCTGCATAGTAAAATTGTTGAAGCGTTTAGTGGTTGAAACAAATGAACCGAGCTGTCTCGTTGGTTGAAACAAATGAACCGAGCTGTCTTATTGGCTAAATGCCTTACAAAGGGAATCGTCACACCTTTTACAATATCACATTGTAACGGTTACAATTTAAATTGTTCACGTTACAATATGGTTTTCTCAGTGTAGATATATCATAAATCGATCATACATGGATCATACATGTATCAGACATGAATGATAGATCGATCATACATGAATAATGCAGGGGTCATTCATAGATAATATATGGATCATACATGGATCACAGAAGAATCATTATTTATGATTCTTCTCATGCATGGAATTTAGATGGATCATACATAAATCATACACTGATATAATATATTATCGATTACACATGAACCATACGTGGATCGTACATGGATTATAGATGGATCATTCATGGATCATAGATGTATAACAGAAGAATCATAGATGAATCATACATGTATTTTACATGGATCATACGTGGATCATATATGGATCAAACATGGATCATATATAGATCATACATAAATCATACATCGATAATATATAGATAATATATTATATATTAATCTATATAATATATAGATTATCACATATGGATCATAGAAAAATCATAAATGGATTATGCATGGATTATAGATTCATCATACATAAATCATATATAAATCATATATGAATCATAGATGATCATACATGGATCATAAATGTATCATACATGAATGATAGATCAGATGTATAATA
The DNA here is from genome assembly GCA_022817645.1 of Ceratoteleas bidentatus. Classification (NCBI taxonomy): domain Eukaryota; kingdom Metazoa; phylum Arthropoda; class Insecta; order Hymenoptera; family Scelionidae; genus Ceratoteleas; species Ceratoteleas bidentatus. The sequence continues at coordinate 2,197 of JABFPB010003809.1, read as the reverse complement.
GAAGAATCATAAATTAATCATACATGTATTTTATGCATGGATCATAGATATATCGAAGAAGAATCATAGATGGATCATGCATGTATCATACATGAATGATACATTTATGATAGATATATATGGATTATGCATGGAATTTAGATGGATCATACATGAATCATACATACATAATATATTATCGATATATATGACCCATACGTGGATCATAGATGTATAATAAAAAAATCATAGATGGGTCATACATGTATCATAAATGATAGATGGATCGCACATGTATCATACATCAATGATAGATCATAGATATAGATCATAGATACATGGATAATGCAGGAATCATACATGGATGGCTCAATCATATACCATAGATGTATCATAAATCGATCATACATGGACCATACATGGATCATTCATGGATCATGCATATATCATACATGGATCATAGATGAATGATACATGAATAATGTAAGGATCATATATGGATCATTCATGGATCATACATATATCATACATGGATCATATATATAAATAGTATAAGGATCACATATGGATCATGTATGGATCTCTCATGAATAATACATGGATCGTAGATGTATCATATATAAATGATATTATTTTTTATCCTAGAGAAATAATTTATTTCACAAGTTACATATGAGATAAATAATAACTTATCGGGAATATCGATGGGACTTTATCTTTTAAATCATGTTGTATCATTGTACATATTGAAAACGATAAAAGAATTTGCAATACGTACAAAAATATTCCTAACCTTAAAAAGGCAGTATAACTTAAAAAAAACTAATTTGATCGAATCGATTTGTTTGCACTTATGCGACAATGTTCAACAGTCACAGAATTTTGTTCGGTATTTAGACAGCAAAATCAACAAGTATATCAGCAGAGGTGCGACGAGACAATCCATGATTAGGCCACGCCCAATTCATAACATCGCCATCCAGGACTCGAATTGGGTCAGGCAGAAGAAACTTCGCCATTGTAAAGAAAGCCCCGGCGACCCGGAGTCCAGAATCCGCTACTCGCCAAGGTTCTCAGTTTCCGATAGCCGCATAACACGACGAACACGAATATCGATGGCACAGGCGGACCTTCCAGCGCAGTGCCACTGCTGATTCGGGATCATTACGCTGGATTAGTCGGCATTACTCATCAACATTGCGAGGCCATTGTACGGGCTTGTAATTCCGGAAACAGGAGTCTCAAGGAGCTTGCGGAAATATGAATAGCAGGTGTTGTCAGTGAGGAGATATTGTAGTCGAATTGGAAAGCCCGTTTTCATTTGAGAAGAGTAGCGAGAATAGGTTTATGCATGTTTAGTGTTAGTTAAAAACGCTTTTTGCGCTTTTAATTAATGCGGTTTTAAAAATGGCCAAAAGTTGCCCAAAACTTGTAATGCAAAACGCATTACAAGTTTTGGGCAACTTTTTTAAGGTGTTTTTAAGGTGCAAAAACACCTTAATTTGGTTTTTAATTAAGGTGTTTTTAAAAATGGCCAAAAGTTTCCCAAAACTCGTTTTGGGTTTTTAAAAATGGCCAAAAGTTGCCCTAAACCTGTTTTGTGTTTTTAGTTAATGCGTTTTTAAAAATGGCCAAAAGTTGCCCTAAACATGTTTTGCGTTTTTAAAAATGGCCAAAAGTTGCTAAAAACTCGTTTTGCGTTTTTAAAAATGCCCAAATATTGCCCAAAATTTGTTTTGGGTTTTAATTAATGCGTTTTTAAAAATGGTCAAAAGTTGCCCTAAACCTGTTTTGCGTTTTTAGGTAATGCGTTTTTAAAAATGCCCAAATATTGCCCAAAACTTGTTTTGCATTTTAATTAATGCGATTTTAAAAATGGCCAACAGTTGCCCAAAGCAGGTTTTGCGTTTTTAATTAATGCGTTTTTAAAAATGGCCAAAAGTTGCCAAAAACTCGTTTTGCGTTTTTAATTAAGGTGTTTTAAAAAATGCCCAAAAAATGGCCAAAAGTTGCCTAAAACAGGTTTTGCGTTTTTAATTAATGCGTTTTTAAAAATGGCGAAAAGTTGCCCAAAACTCGTTTTGCGTTTTTAAAAATGGTCAATAGTTGCCCTAAACCTGTTTTGCGTTTTTAGGTAATGCGTTTTTAAAATAGGCAAAAGTTGCCAAAAATTCGTTTTGCGTTTTTAAAAATGCCCAAATATTGCCCATAACTTGTT
>JABFPB010003808.1:0-16226 GCA_022817645.1 Ceratoteleas bidentatus | reverse complement strand
TGCCCTTGATGCATAAAATTACGTATGTAACATGGGCGGTAAGCCATTATTGACGAGCGTGGATTTGGACACGAGACTGGCTGCCTTCGGCAGCCCTCGACTTCGTCTCGTCAATAATGGCTTACTTACCGCCCTTGATGCATAAATAACTATTATATCAACGCGACATGGTTTCTGTGTAAAACTATATGAATTTTATGTAATTTTTATATAAAATTTGATTACCCGCATTAAAAATTCCAAACGAGTCCGAATTAGTTGGAATCGTTTGCGATTGTGAAACGGAAATTTCCAATTAGTGTAACATTTCCAAATAAAAATACCCAATGCCAAATAGGGTACCCAATGTTTCCTTTTAATACCTACTCAATTTTCTATTATTCTATTTAGAATACGCCTTTAATTAAGGGGTTGGTAACTTGGGAGTCCCACTAAGATTCCCCAAGACTTCCCAAGGCTCCCAAGACTCCCCAAGTCTCCCCAAGACTCCCAAGACTCCCCAAGACTCCCCAAGACTCCCAAAGACTCCCAAGACTCCCCATACTCCCCAAGACTCCTCAAGACTCCCCAAGACTCCACAAGATTTCCCAATGCTCTCAAGATTCCCCAAGATTTCCCAAGACCCCAAAGACTCCCAAGACTCCCCAAGACTTCTAAAGACTCCCCAAGACTCCCAAAAACTCCCCAAGACTCCCAAAAACTCCCCAAGACTCCCAAAAACTCCCCGAATTCCCCATGTCTCCCCAAGAGTCCCCAAAACTCCCAAGATTCTCCAAGACTTCCCGACATTTCCAATTATCTCTGAGCGCCCCAAGTGTTTCTAAGCATCCATAATACATACGCATTCATAATATATTATCTAATTTTTCATTTTATTGTCATCTTTCACATTTCAAAAAACGGTTTTTCAACAATTTTCTAAAAATATTTTTGAACATTTGTCAACAAAATCTGGTTTGACAATGTCAAATTAAAAAAAAATTGTTTGAACAAAATTAAAAAAAAATTGTTTAACACAATTAAAAAAATGTTTTTAACAAAATTTGTTAAAAATTTGTTTAACAACATTTTCCAAAAAATGTTTAATGAAATTTTCAAAATAATTGTTTTTTTTCTTAATTAAAACAAATTTAAAATAAATTTGAAAAATAATCTAGAAAATGTGAATAAAATACAAAAAATGTAATTAATTAAACAATTTGAAATTGTTAACATTTTGGTACTATTTTGATGTAGACTCAGAACTTAATAAACAAATTCTGACTCGAATCTCGAGATGGATCGTTCAAGTAGAAAAACGATCATTTTGTAAAATAATCATTTTTAATGATGTTACTTAATGAAATTGTAACATAAATTAAATTACAAACAAAAATATCGATCTTATGCAGTGAAACTTTTTTTATTTTATTGATTGCGGAAATTCGTTTTTTATTTACATTCATTTCAAACTATATATAAATGTTTTCATTACGCGCGACCGGTTGGTAAGTCGTTACCGACAGAGGAGATTCGTGGTTTCAACGTAAATTTTGTTGACATTTTTTGCAATTTTGTTAAAAAATTTTTTGGAAAATTTTATTAAAAAATTTTTTTGGGAAATTTCATCAAAAATATTTTGTTGACAATATTCAAAATGATATTCAAAACAATATTCAAAAATATTTTTTTTAATTGTTGAAAAAGAGTTGTTTGAAAAAAAATATGAAAATGAAAATAAAATGGAAAAGGAGATAATTTGTATTATGAAATCGTTTCAACTGCTTAGAAACACTTGGAGAGGCTAAGAGTCACTTGGAAATCTCGGGGAGTCTTGGGGAGTCTTGGGAGTCTTGGGGAGTCTTGGGGAGTCTTGGGAGTCTTGGGGAGTCTTGGGAGTCTTGGGGAATCTTGGGGAGTCGTGATGGGACTCCCAAGTTACCAACCCCTTGCCTTTAATTTTGACATTCATTCGTTTCACAATCACAAACGATTCCAAACTACTTTGGAATCGTTCGGAATTTGTAACACAAGTAGATTTTATTAGAAACAATCTGAAAAGTACTAAAGTATAATATATTAGATAATAAATGTAACAACATAACTTGGTAAATCGCATTGACGTATTATTAGATTTGCAAAAAAGTGTTGGCTGCCTGGGCGATGGGAGCAGATGCCTTTATCTATCCAATAGAGGCAGGCCTTCCAATCGGAGGATCAAATTTTAACCCTTACGTGATGTTGGAAGTGCATTATAATAATCCGGAACTTGAATCTGGATTCATCGATTCATCTGGGATCAGATTTATCATTACCAAAAGTTTGCGCAAGTACGACGCCGGTGTAATCGAACTTGGCTTAGAGTACACGGATAAGATGGCAATTCCTCCGATGCAGGTCATCAAGTGTTTCTTTTTATTAATCCATAGTGATAAATATAATTCAATATGTTGTATGAAATATTTCAATATGATTCAATACGTCATTTCTAATAGTGATGTGCCTTGGGTTACATAACATCTGTGAAATCTGTTTCACGTTGCTTCCAAATTAACCACCCTTCGACGACATCCATTTCAAGCTCTAATAATTACAATTTGCGTGCAGGAATCTTTTTCGCTGTCTGGTCATTGTATATCGGAGTGCACAGGCGTCGGTCTGGCGCAAAGTGGAATTTACATATTTGCGTCACAGCTGCACGCACATTTAACAGGCACCAAAATCATCACGAGGCATATCAGGAACGGGGAGGAAATGCCTCCTTTAAATTATGACAACCACTATTCCACGCACTTTCAAGAAATTAGACTCCTGCCTGAACCAGTTCGCGTGTTACCGGTCAGTTGAATGCCATTTCTCCCGACATCGTTTTTAACAAGTTTCGCAAACTTCATAAAAATTATTATCCTACGTTTTACCACTTTTGTGCGTTTTATCTCAAAAACAGGGTGATTCGCTAATAACAACTTGTACCTACAACACGATGACGAGAAACAACGTCACTCTCGGCGGATTCGCAATTTCTGACGAAATGTGCGTCAATTACATTCACTATTATCCCAGCACTCGTTTGGAAGTAAGGCAATTTTCTAAGTTATCCTCCCGGCAAGATGTACATTCTATGTTTAATATTTATATCCATGTAATTATAGTTATATTTATTGATGGTATAACAAATGTACAAATGACCTGGTTTATATTATCTTTGCATTACTGTTTAAGCACTACATTAATAATTTCATGAACATTTTAGGTCTGCAAAAGTGCAATAAGTGACGACGCCCTGCGGACGTATTTCCGGTACATGCAAGAATGGGAAAGTCAAAAAACGAGCAACGAAAATGGGATTTCCGCCAACTACAAAAGCATTGAGTGGACAAAAGTTCGAGTGGCTGCTCTTCACGACCTTTACGAAGCTGCACCTCTTGGTTAATATCTTCATTATAAGACATTGCAAAGCTAATGATTATAATGTTATTATGAAATTACGGCTCTTGGGTTGCAGTCTAATAACAAAAAAATATCTGAAATTCTTCACAACTTTCTTTTACACCATGTTTTAATTCTTAGCAAATGTTGTGTTTCAAAATTGTATTTCTGCAGCAAACAAAAATGTGAACACTTTTCAAGCTTGACTTGAATAATTTAAACAAATTACTTAATCCCAAACAGTTTGCAATTTTTAACAATTTGAAAACATTTTTTATTCAGGTTTAATAATTACTTACACAATATGATTTCAATCAGGTATGCAATGCAACGCCTCAGATGGTTCACGTTTACCCGGACTTTGGGACAACATCGCTGCGACTCCTGTCAGATTGCCTCTTTCTCCGCCAGCTCGCAATTGCTTTTCGAACGCGCTCGCAGACAACAACTGGATGTCGTCGTAAACTGATGATAAATCTTTGAAGATGTGTAGTAAAGCCACAATAACTTTAGAAGATTCGAGAAGAAACCAGAAACAAATATATCTCAAATATACCACACATGTACATGTACTACATTCTACTATAGAAATAGTACAAATTGTCGTTCGAATGATGTTTAGTTAAATAACATACATCTATAGTTAGAATGAATTAGTCAGTTGTAGGAAGTCTGATTGAGTGAACACGATGATTGTGAAAGATGCAAAAAGTATATTTGCGTGCTCTTTGTTCACCAATTCGCGTTTCAACTGGCTTCGATTGCGATATATAACAAATGCCTCGTTCATGACAAATAAAAGTTGCATTAATTATGTATACATATATATTTCGTTCATAACATATATATTTGACGTATTATTGCTGGAACGTAATAAACTTTACAGTGTGGCGGTTTGTCCTGTAATGTACAAAACAGAGGGAAAGTGTGTTAGCCGACGCGCTATTATTTCATGACGCCGCAATACCCGAAACAAAAAATATAGGTTTTGTACGATACGTTTTGTATGAAATGCACAACACGTATGCGGGATAATACATTCGCATATTGATATGCGCACACGAGACGAAGCGCGAGGTACAGCTTTCGGTAATATTTCGTTACTTATCCCTTTCTTTCATTAATGATCGCACTTGCGTTCGAAATGCAGACATACAAAAGTACAGCCAAAACGCACGTTTGCACATTAACTGTAAAACCAAAAACAAATTACAGTGCAATTATGACTTGTGTTTCTCTGTTGGTAACTGCGATTGAAATATTGGAAGATTATATCTGGCGTGAATTTACAATGTAATTCGATGTCTGTTAACATTTATCGTCTCATCAGAAACTCTAAAAACGATTACGTCGATCAGACCTTTACTAAATAAAAAACTAAACATTGAGTGGTGAATGATTCATCAATATGCGATCATCAATGAACCACTAAATCGTGCGTTGAATCTTGGAATTTCTTAAGGGTTATTTCTCGGAACGTTCGTGAACTTTCCCCGTTCTAAATGTAAATTGATCAAAAACGCAGCTTAAGCTAATAATGTCAGTCTACGTGGCCCCAAAAAGTATTGCGCGTGACTATACAATTGACCGAGTTCGCGTGCCATTCGAATCGTGCGCGTCAACATTTCATCAACGCAACGCTTTCTCCCGGGCAACGTCGCTTAATTGTATAGTCTTGTTTTTATGTAAATACTTTAGCTTTTGATTAAGTCTATGCGTCGCAAAATGCAATTTACTCGACAAGCTAATGTGCCGTGTTAACGCGCGTCTACTGCAAACTCCAGGATTTAACACTGCGGTTATTATAATTTAATTTACTTTGTAATATGCAAATATTTTGTTATGGTAGATATAAATATCTCGTCGTTTTGTGTACACTTTTTGCGTTACAAAAGTAAAAAAATGATTATTTCTCTACAATCTCTTCTTTTTGCTCTGTTTCTTATAAAATACTCGTTTCTTCTTTTTCTTCTTCTGCTTCTTCTGCCTCCTTTTCTTCGTTAATCGAAAAATCGCCTTGCTTCCGTCGAAACTTGGTCGCGCGAAACGCAGTGACAAAAATATTGACAATCTGTTTGTTCTTGATAATCACATTTACCACAACAAATGGCTCGTGTTCGACTGGTTTGGACGCGACGCATCACACTGTTTTCGGGATGACACAGCGCGCAACTTGGTTGGCGAGGTCTTGCTTTGGCAAAGGATACGAGGACGAAAATATCGCCTCTTGGAAACGGATGCTCCGCAGGTCTTGCATTTAATGGACAAGAGACTTGAGGACAAATCTCGAGGAACACAACCAGTCGATTTTGATCCAAATGAAATACACTTACGGGATTGGATACGATTGTAAATGCTTGGAAAACTATTGCAACAGTTGGTATTTGAAAACAGTAATTATTCGTTGACTGTAACTTGTGCAGTTTGAGCAATCAAATGATTTAAAACGGACGTTCAAGTTGGAACTAACTAATTAACATTCAAGTTGAAAGTTGAGTAAAATAGTATTGCCAAAATGTAGTAAAGTGATGAGTTTGCTTCGTTACAGTAGGAACACGTTGATCGGAATTTTAACAATTTGTGTAGTTTGATATACTTTTTGGTTGTATTTTCACGATATATTTGAACTCGGACAGTTTCTCAATAAACACAAAATTTTTACTGTGTAAAATAGTTCATTTTTTGGTGGGATCTTACTGCAGATTTGTGGAGAAATTATGTTATTCTGGGAGGAAGTAACTCAATCCGTGTATCGAGTGTGATAAATTTACTTCCAGAGGATTTTTCAATTACAGAGATTTCTTAAGTTATTGTGCGAAGACAAAAAGATGTCGTTACTACACTATCGAGGTGGCTGAATTGGGATGCTACATCGACCTAACTATTATTGAATTTTTAATATTTTGTGTTTATGGAGAACTCGTTAGTAATATTTGATCCTGCTTTGGCGAGACGGTAAGAAGTACGTCATTGCTTCAATAGAATATACACCCAACAGTCGCCAAATATAAAATATATCAATTTGTTTTTGTTGCGCTTCACGTATACTGTAACAGGGCGCCAGTGGAAATTGGAAAATTGACTAAATAATAATAATAATGATAATATATCAATTTTCGGGAGTCCTGGGATTCACCTGTAATGGACTATTTTCACATACATACAAGCCGTGAAAAGCGCCATCTGGGGTATGCGATAGTCCAAGGTGCGGTCGAGATCTAGATGGTACACAGACCCGCGAGACGAGGAGTAAACAAGCCCTGGCGCCGCGTTACAATATATATTAGCCGCGCGGAATAATCAGTTCAGCTGCAAGGTCGCTACGCATTTATTAAGGCGGGTCTCTCTAGATTCTCTTGACTATATTGTACACACTCACGCACACACGCACACACACGTACACTTAAGTCGATAATTGTCTACCTCAAACTACGCGCCACAAAAATGGTTTCAAATAATATTACTGATGCATACTTTTTAGGTATAATACAGCAAGTTTCAGCGCAAGAAGTCAAAGAGAAATAACTCTTTCTCTAACAACATAACAATCGGTGCCATTCAGAATTAATCAGTGACCGAAACTCGAGCAATTCCGCTGAAAAGTAGAGACGATTTTGCATTTGAAAAGCATCTCCAAGTGGAAACGTCGTCGAAACTTCTAATAAAAATATTCAAACTCGAGCAAAACACTAGCGTCAATTTTGTGAGTTTTCAAACTCTGCGGTTTTCCGGTCAGGGTGCTTGCAGAGGAATTGTTCGAGTTGGAGAAAACGCATTTAAATATGAGGATCGCTATCGATGTATACTTTCGTTCGTTTTTATCATTTATACAAAGTTGAATGTTTGTTTTTAAATAGACACCAATGCTTAAAGCTTTGCCTGCAAAACCTAATCGAAGACAAACTTGATTGCTGTTTTATCATCTTTGCTTTTTACACTTGTCTCACTTTAGAAAATGGGTGAACAGTGGTCGACTAGAGTGATTGATTGTTTTGTTGCATGTGGATCTGCAGGAAGCAGTAGAGAATGCCAGCTTGAGCCATGACATCGACGGTCCCGGCGGCCAATGGGTCCTTGCTTTTTGCGTCGTTGCGATTCGCGATCCCCGGTCGGAGTAATGTCGGCCCGAATACTGTTGCGAGATTGTGCAGCGACATCTTGTTTTGTTCTTCGTTCTTGTTTACTCGCAGCAAATGGGCCAGGAGGAAGTCAATCACCGCCTTGTTTACTTGTGGAAGACTCTCAAAGACTTTGCGAAGCTCGACGTTTCGGGTGATTTCACCAGTGTGGAAGGCTTCGAGGAATGACGGGTAGAGGGCGTCGGTGAATAACGCCTCTGGCATCTCTCGGAGATACAATTTTAGAACGCCAGTTACTGAGTGTACATCAACCTGAAATGATAATAGTTCAGTTTGTTAACACGCTTAAACTAATTGTATAGCTTAATTAACATTACAAATCAAAGCAGCTGTAAAAAAGTACCTCTTTAAGCAATTGCTCAGCTTCGTACGAATTGCTTTCAAACGACTTTCTGAGTTTGGCAACATCGGACGCGGATCCCGACACGCGATATAAGCCAACTTCACCCATTCCTCGCTTTTCCACCTCCCTCACGCAAGCCGTTATTATAAAGGGTTTATCTCGCTTTTCTCGCCTGTTGAAGAAACAAAATGCGGAGGCTTGAATAAAGGGGCTAACTAAAACTGTGACGAATGAAATCGTGTTGGAGGAATTACGCACTTGCACACTTGTTGGATTTTCGCTCCGAAAAGTCCCTGCGGTTTGGCAGAAGGCACGCGTCTGAGTGTCACTTCACTCGGAACGAACTGAAGTTCCACGTCAAGAGTTACTGGGCCCAGGTTCAACGCACGGCCTATGTGATCTGCCAACAGCCACGATCGACTTAATCGTTGCGTACATTTCCCTCGCAGAACAGAACGCGAGCCACACTCTTCGTAGAGGAGGATTCGCAGATTTTGGCTACCTTCTAATTCCACAACGAACGTTTCTCCTGAAATACATAGGTATTAAATGCAATGAATGGAAGAAATGTGAGAAAAAATGTGGAAATGGAAACAAAAAAATGTAAGGGAGCTTGACGAAAGTACACACCCCAAGTAGGTGCTTGACCTCTCGCTACACGGCTCTTAGCCCGTTTGAAATAATGACCGTAACTGTCGACCTCGACGACGATGTAAAGGTCTTCCGGTCGATCCAAGCCAGGCGGAGTGAGTCCAAGCAGAGTCAAATGCAAATCTCCAAGTAAAAGACTCTCATCGCGACCTGATCGCAATAAATAGCTCCCCATGTCGGTTTGCAAGTATGTACGACATGCTGTTACCCAAGCTTGTAATTCGTACATCGATAAAGGTAGAGGTCCTGGGGGTTGGCCGCCCTAAAACATCATTTTATAATCATGTAATTGTCACTTTTAGTTCAGTTTAATTTCATTCAATGTCTCGCTAAATTCTACATACATATGTATATCTTACTAATTGAGTGAAAAATCTAAACATTAGATTTTTATATAAAATCTGAAAATCTAAAATCTAAAATCTAAAAATCTAAAATCTAAAAATCTAAAATCTAAAAAATTAATTGAGTTTTCTTTCTAAAATATATTTGAGTGGAGGTGTTTCAATTTACTAAAATAAAATTTAAAACTATAGGCTGAATTATTATCATAAATTGCTAAAACACTGTTTGTTTTTTGTTTGTTTTAAAGGAATAACTACCTGCTGCAAAGCTTCGACCGCCTCAATCCACTGAGACCGTTCGAATTCGCTCGAAAGGAAAAATGTGTAAGAATTTTGTACTCGCTGTTGATTCTTATGCGTTACGCGTAAAACCAAGTTTGGTGAAGCCAATACTAATTGCGCTTCGAGTTCTGCCAATTTTTTACGGTGTTTTTCCGATCCTCGACCACCGAGACGTATACGTTTCTCGTCATTCCTTTCTTCCCACAAAATTTGGTCTCGAACTGTACACGCTTGGGATCTAAAAATATTAATTAATTAAAATAATAATTCAAACATCAATTAACAATCGTTGTATAATTCAAACATCAATTAACAATCGTTGTATAACAAAAAACTGTTTTTATTTAAATAAATGTTTGCAAATTTAGAATATGTAATACAATCATTTTATATAATATTAAAACACAATTTACCGAAGAGCAACCACATTTGCAGGACACGTTTCACGTGGTTCGACACTATCTTCCATGACCGAAACCTCAGCCACTGGAATATACCACTTCAATTCAAACGTGAATTTATCTCGACCAGACGCTTTGTATTTTGCACACGCTATTACGTCATTGAAAAGAAACAGGTGCCTTAATTTCCGATGCCCATCCGAAAGTTCCACCACAAACGAGTTTTTCACTAGTCTCCTTTGTGCCCTGTCGTGACTCTGAAATTGAAGCAATTTTAATCAGAAGAGTAATGCAACGCTTGCAACAAATCAGACATCTGCATTGCAATTCTATTGAGACACTAAAAACTTACGGGAAACATAGATTTCGTTTGAATTATGTTGAATTCGTCGAGGAACTTTCTCGTCATTGTTAGAGCCTCGGACAAAGGCAGATGATCTGGGTGATTTGGTGGCGTGTGTTTTAGCAAATCCTAAAACCAGTTTGAAATTACTTCATAACGAACGACAATATTTTCAACAACATGTTTAAACAAGATGTTTACATATGATTTTTTATCTTATGTTTATTTTTTATCTTATCACCTGTAATATTATGATTACAGGTGATTTCTATTGCAATTAATGACATTTGTAATTGTTATATTTACATGCAAAACTAGAGCATTCTTCTGAACTCGAGCAACTGGCTTGTGCAAAAGGTCTTCCAGAGACAGTCCTGGTCCCATCGGAAATCCTCGGAGTCGAATATCTCTTGCAATTTTGCCAAACTGAGAAGAATGCGCGGAGCACCGGCGAACGGTATCAGTAGCACGTGCGTAATTGTGTAAAAAAGCACCATAGTGTTTGATATTGCTTGCCATAGTCTGTAAAAAAAACATCGATTTTACATTAAAAATTGTAATTTACTGATTAACGTGGAAATAGATTCACGCAGTAGCTTGATAAAGGTCATTTTTTATCAACGCATTGTAAGATTAGAAAAACATTTAATTAACATTGAAATTCGCAATAAGTTGACACTGAGTAATATGTGGTTCAGAATTAAGAGTGAGTAAGAATACTATATCAAATTGTCAATGATTTTCTAGAAAATCCTAAATTATTATTAAGAATGGTAAATTCTGAATAATTAACAATCAATTAGTCATAATTGTTCAACAAATCAGTATGAAAATATAGTCATGTAGATTTTTATATATATTTGTTGAAAGAGCTCAAAACTCTTGAAACAACCACCTTAAATTCCTCTCCAATCGTGCTTTTGCTGTCCCACTTTTCCGCCTTCTTTCGCAAATTGTCCAAGAACTCCTGATGGCATGCGTGCAACTGCGGAATTTTGAAAAACATGGTCTCGAATTCGTCCTCCGAAATGACCGGCTGCGAGGTCGTCAAGGTCGCTCTGATGGCTTTCATGTACTGCAAACGACCAAGTAATTATTGAAATCGCAATCACCAAAGCACTTTGCGAATTGGTAGCAGTTTTAGCAAACGTAAAAGGCGGCTTACTTGGATCATTACGTTCAAACATTCGACGTAAATGGCTTCGCTTTCCACGACCGAGTTGACGATACACCTGATCATCGACGTTCGGGTGTCTTCCTGGTCGTGGACCTTCTCTTGACGCCGCGGTGTCGTCGGCGTCGGCGACTCGAGACTGCCTTCGCTCAGACTCATGGGTTCGGCATCGCTGCTTCCTGTTTCATTGTCCGTACTTAAAGTGCGAAGTAGTATGGGAGGCGCTGAATTAGCCGCTTCTTCGTCTTCGCTGTCCATCGCAGCTCGGTTCCTAAAATAATCGCACATCAAAAGTCGCGCAAATATGCTAAATATGCCAGTTGTCGTGAATGAAAGACGTGTCTGATTTTGAATTTACGCTGTGATACGGATGATACAATCACTTTTTGGGAATTTTTTGGGGGGAGAGACATTTTTTTACATTGGAGGGATTTTGTTTAGCAGATGAGTTTTATTTCGGTTTGCTAGAAAGATTTTTTTGGTGCCAAATTAAGTTATTTATTACAGTTATTTTAGATAAATAAATTCTGACTGATAGAATTTCCCACTGTTTCAACTATGTGACTAAAATAATGATTGTGTATACATTTGCAGTAGAACTGAAAGTTCGATTCTTGTATTTTAATGTTGGTTTATATATTGTACAATGTTGTTCTTATATATATATATGAGTGTACAATAAACAATACTATACTAAATTATATTTATTTACCACTTGTCATTTTCTAACATGTGCATGTTCCACATACTAATCTTGAAGTGTGTGTGAAGACTGTGCGAAAAGATTTCATATGACTATAAGTAGAATATAATAGAACGTACTGAATGAAGTACTCGATGTTAACGTAATTGCTTTGATTTCCCGGAGAATCTGGAAGTGAAGGTGGTCGGCGCACGCATATTTTATTTCGGCTACTTCCCACCGAGGGAACTCTTGCGTCGATGTAAACATATTCGCCTGTTTGGTCTAAAGCTACCGAATCGTAATAAGGCTCTTCTTCCGAAATTTCAGCATCACCGTCCTCTGCATCTTCAGTTGTAGCTTTTTCAGAATCTGCAACACATTACGGAAATTCGATTCACGTCATCATACTAGTTTTTAATTATATTCTAAAAACAAATTTTTTTCCTAAATGGAAAAAAAATGGAACGGAAGTTTTTATTGCAAACAACCTTTTCACTGATACTTAAACTTTAATATTTTTTATCAATTTTTTCATGAATTCTTTGTTGAATGAATGACTCAAATAGGGGATACAAAAAGTATATTGTCAATTGTGCATTCAATTTGAAGTACTTCGCAAAATAAAAAATGTAAAGGGCATTTAAAATTATTATTCATATATTTGATGTACGCGTGAGAATCAACCTCACCTATGAACGATTTTGCTTTTAAAAAAAAGTAGAAGTTTAAAGGCCATCTCGCCCGTATGCGCTCTGTATCAATTCACCCAACCATCAACAACCGAGATAATTTTCATACCACGATACATTTGCCAGGAGGATTTAAGAGTGCCGAAGGTACATCAAAAGTTTCTTAACATCTTTCTATTGTACTCGGTGTACGGAGTTGGCATCGCATGACTGTTTCCTGTTTACTGAGTTGAAATTATAATGATAAGAACAGTTTTTCGATGATACCGTCAGCACCCGAAAAAGTGTAACTAAGATTAATTAAGATGTTTTTGACAAGAAGTTCGGGGTTGATTTTTAAGTCGCTTGAAAGTTGGTATAATTTTATTTTAGCAGGAAGAAAGTAAGTTCCATTAAGAGCTTTTATGACATTCTTTTTTTTTATTACTCGAGGAAGATTTGAAGGGACGAATATTTGTCCGAATAAAATATACGAAATAAATTAATGTTTGAAAAGTGTCAGTAAATTATTTCATATATATTTTTCAGTCGCCTAATATTGTGTTTAATTATTTCAGAAATTGTTGAATGATTACAAAAGTAACAATGGGTAGTATTATTAACAATTACGTGTAATTGCATGAAATTTATACATTAAATTAACTAGTAAGAGATGAAAAAATACTCTCATCGAGAAATCTTCTTAAACCGGACTTTTGAAATAGTATCTGTACCAATAAAAATATGTCACTTTAAAACTACTTTATTACACTCATTACATACGTGGAATATTATAATTAACGAAAGAGACGAATAAATCACCTATTTCAAGATATAAATTAAAGGTTAAACATAAAATTCACCTGCAAATGTTGTATGCGATAATTTATAAATATTATGAATATTTTCATCTCAGTCTATATATTTTGATCAACATATCCATGAAAAATAAGTCTTGATGTGAATTTTATATAGATTCAAATAATTTGTGTATCGTCAAAGATAACACATGGTTAATCGAAATAACTGTTTATTTAATATTATCTAAATTAATTTATCTAAAACACATATATCAAGTCTATTGAATAATTAACTATTTGAATACTTTAAACATGTGATTCTTTAATACAAGTTATTTATAAAGTTGGTCAACTAATCACATATATTTTAGTTTAAAAGATTATACAGCTGTTAACAAATACTTAAAGCAGTTCAGACTTATTATTGCAGTTTACTTATTACCAGTAAGAGGGTGTTTTTTTCAATAAATAAATTATTTTGTATGTTTCGGAGACCTAATGACAAAGAAAATCAAGATTCATCGGGCAGTTTTCGAGATACTGAATTTTTTAAATAAGCAGAATAGCACTACGCTTCTAGAGATTTAGTGTAGGTGAAGCATAAATCGAAAAGTTCTGGAATATTTTTACCAGTGATAAAAATAAATTATCTGCATTTAAGTTTCTAATATTTGCAATGCTGAAACCGAGTTTGAACACAATTGACAGTATAATTTTTTTCGAAATCGTAAAATAAAATTACTTAAAACGTGATTAAGCATTAAGACTAGTCAATTGAACTTTCTACATCATATCAATGTTTAATGTTTTAATACAATCTCCTTTTGTTTTAATAGATATCAATGTATCACGGATACACACTATCCAATAATACTCAATTAACGTTTTTAATATTTTATTCAATGTCATGATAATGGTTCCTTCGCTGAATTCATCCTAAGTCAACTGATCTACGTTAACTCATTCAGTCACCGACGTCAGCATACGTTTCGAGGAGCAGATCGTGGGAATAGTGCATATGTGTTAGTGTTTATATTCGAAATGCGTTGAGGGGCGTTGCCTATCATTTGTTTGTGTTGCGTCAAGGACCCTAGGGGGAGATGCGGATGGTTACCGATTGAGTTAATAGCAATCAGCACGTGCATTAGATTTTCAATTCTGCTAAAAACTGATATTTTCTCCAGCCGCTAATTTCTACCCAATTGCATTTAATTTCAATATAATATCAGTGTCTATGTTACACAATACTTGGCAAAATTGATTATCTGTAGCAAGTGATATTTAAAGCATCTTTATAGGTCAAATTACTATTATAAAAACTACATTCTCACAAAAAGAGACATTGCTTGATATCAG
This sequence comes from Ceratoteleas bidentatus, assembly GCA_022817645.1. Taxonomy (NCBI): domain Eukaryota; kingdom Metazoa; phylum Arthropoda; class Insecta; order Hymenoptera; family Scelionidae; genus Ceratoteleas; species Ceratoteleas bidentatus. The sequence goes on along the minus strand of JABFPB010003808.1, from coordinate 1,632 downwards.
TTTCTTGAACAATGTATTTTCCAACTTTCATTCAATCTTAATATCTTGTTTAAAATTCATATTCGTATTTATTAAACCGACAACCCTATTAGTAGTTTTGAAATAAGGCCAACTTCTGATTACAAATTGTTTAATAATATGTTGAAAGTCGACTTTTGACTTTGAAATCAAGCCTAATATCGAGCAGAGATAAAAACTTTTTTCTCCTATTTAATTGATATTAGTAAGTAATGATCCTAGATGATAGAAAATGATAGCTATATCATTTATACACATTTGTCAAAATATGTTTAACCTTTTCTTAAAAATGTTGGCCCTCATTTATGGAAACCGACAAGACAATGAACAAAAAAGTCAGTATACAAGACAACTGTCGCTTAAACATTAAGCGTCAAAACGAAAGCAAAAAAACATAAAATGCATTTTGACTTAACGAGGCGCTAATCGCTGCGAAATATCACCAGAAAAAAAAATTACCTTTCTCATCCTCCTCCTTCATCAAATCCTCAATCTTTTCCTTCTTAGAACTACCAACTTCGATTACAGTAACATAATTACTTGGAACGTCTAGATTGCTGTTTCTTCTGAATTCGGGCACTTTTTCCATATTTCTAGGGATCTCGCTCTTGGGTCTTTGACTCGAGCTCAGCGTCGAGCTCAATTCAGAGACGCACTTGTCTTGTAATTGGCTAATATCTTCTTTCTTAGGAACCGGCGAGCTCGATTTTTCGACTTCGGGCAAAGCGATCGCATCGGGTGACGATGAGTCATGCAGGTTGTTCTCAGACAACGAGAAACCTCCGCAGCTCGGCGATTTCGGCGCCGGCGATTTGCGCTCGGAAATCTTCTGCCGCTCAACGTCCGACAGCAACCTTTCCAAATATGCGACATAATATTCCTCTTGCTCAAGTTCTTCCCGCAACGCAGCAATCTGTGACAAAGAATTTCATTCACGTTTTAGTAATCGTGACACCGTTTTACTTGATTCATTTCGGCAATTGGCGCAATGCACTACTTGACTTGCTTAACACTTCCTTTGAGGCTCATTAATATTTGCCCTGCCAGTGAAAAATAGTACTTCATGTTAATAAACAATCTACAAACATTTCTGAAATATTTTTACTTTGACAATTCAGACGTGTTTGTATACAGGTCATCTTTTATTTTTTCAGATTTTATTGATATCGGAAAATAAAATTGTGATTTAGGAATTCAAACGGCGATTTGATACTTCTCTGCATTATTTGTACTCACCCAGTAGGGACTATACAAATATGACTTGCTAATAAAAAGTCTAAATATTGAAACGTGCAAATAATATGGCGAATCAAATTATTTTTATATAACAAATGATCCATTAAATATAGATTTAAAGATATAATGTGTATATCGTGTATTTTAAAGTTAATTTGTTTTTGCACAATAAAACAATTTCATGACACAAAGTTAATTTACTTCATTATTTGTTATAAACGAGTATTTTACCCGAGACTTCTGAAACAGGTGTATTGGAAACATAAAAATAATCTCAAGGGTGCAATAAAGAGACGTTTTATCCAATGATCTATTAATTTATCGCTATACATAACTGCAATCAGTTATTTTTAAACTGATCAATTAATGTTTGTAATG
>JABFPB010003807.1:0-16232 GCA_022817645.1 Ceratoteleas bidentatus | reverse complement strand
TTTTCGTATCCATATACGAAATTTTCGGTTGCATTTTCGTACTGTTTCTGGCTTAATATTTTTGAGCCAGAAACTCTGTGTTTTTTAAACCAGGGCATGTAGCGTCTGAACATAAGACGAATAAGACACTTTTGAAATGTCTTAAAAACGTCTATAAAAAGCGTCTGTAAATAAGACGTCTGTTTTTACATTGGACCCATCTGCGTCATACTAGTTAAAGTCACACTGCTCGATGTGTCATTTCTCAAGTTGTTATAACACTGCAGACTTTAGTCCCATAACTTTTACTATGTTAATCGTTAGAAAGTGATTAGTTACATGATTTTACCCTATAAAAGGGTTTGTTAATTTAAACAGTGCGATAAATAAATGTTGTACCTAAATGATTAAATAAATTTGGGTAATTAATATTATTTGAAGTAGATAATAATAATGAACAATAGCCCAACTTTGATGTAAAATGGAACGTTTTGAAAATAATCTGCATAAAAACTTCTTGTAACGATTGGATAATATTGGCGAAGCGCTAGAACGAGGCCAAGTACCAAGTGTCAAATATTAAATCCTTTAATGTACCGTAAAGAGTTATGCAAAGGTGTCGAATTTTCGAGATCTCGTGTTATTTTCGTCGTCACGTCTTTCTCCTGGATGCATATCTGTAAGTACCATATTTATATATCGTTAAGAACTATTTCAAACAAAAGCATAAAAATACATCAACACCTGTCAGACTCGTTACAAAATGTAAGTCTTAACCTAATTTCTCCAAAAGAACAAACACTAAACAACCACAAATTTATCGATTTGTCGAACCAATATCAAAATATTTGCATAAATATTTGCGAATGCGATATAACCCTCCATATCGTCCCTGAACACAGACAGCAAATTCTCAAGACATGGCCTTTTCGCCCATTACTTTCGTCGCGCACTTCAGATCCGTCCTTTGCGCGATGCAATTAAAAAACTCGATTAACTTTTACTTTGCCTGCGCACAAACGGACGTTCCAATTAAGCTCATCAATTATTCATAATCCAATTAATTACCCAACTACCTCATTTGCTAGCAAACAAACATGATTATGCCACAAATTGTCAGTAAGTGCTTAGAAAAAAAGGTTGTTTAAATTAATGCAATTTCGAATGGATCAACAGTTTACTTCATTAAAATATTTTCTATTAAATGTTTGACGATTTAGATAATCAAATTGGATAAACTTGGAAAAAGATGCGTATTCAGACGAATAAATGTACATCTGTTTGGATACATTAATTATAATATTGTTCGACGTAATCGTACACGGAAAACAATTCACAATGACGACCAGTGTTCTGCGCATTGCTCACCGATGCACAAAAGGATAAAATCTTAGGGAGACATATGTTAAACAAAGAGGAAACAACTGACATTCGTCCGCGACAGTATTCTTTCATCTTGAGCATTTTCAAAAGTCTGTCCTGCAGCGCAATGGTGAGCAATGCGCGAAACATCGAACAGCGATGATTCGAGCTTTGATCGCCACTGTGAATTATTTTCCGTGTAAGATGTAGTTGAATGAAAGCATAGAGAAGTGCCTGCAGAAAGTAGTATGAAATTTTACATTCACGCTTGCGATTAGACTGATCACCGAGTGAAATTTCAAGCATTCTAATTTATAGCTATTTCTTTATTAAGGGAACTTCGTAGCTGAAAATGACCGAATTTCACGGAAAACTGAAAGTTAATTGATTTCATTTTTGATTCTTTACACGGGGAGAAAAAATACCTTGAACAAAAAACAACATTACAATCAACAACCAACATCACAATCATAACTTTCATCAATCAGTATGCGAAATCACCGCAGGAATTGTAGCTCCAGACAAAAAAATAGAAAAAAAATATCTTTCCGACTGTTCGCCCAAAATGTTTCGACTTTTCCCAGCCTTCACTTCTAATTAAAGGGCTTAGATTCAAAAGTGGCCAAGTGTACATTTCATAATTTTGAGAAAACCAATGAAACGTGTATACACGTTAATACGCGTTAAATTTGCTAGTTAAATAAAAAAATATTGGTATAAAATCTAGATTTTATACTAACATTTTCTAGCTACTTGCAATGCTTATTATAAACGATATGGTAAAAAACTTTGTGTACTTAGCTACTTTTGAAACTCATTATTTGTACAGAGCTATTTTTGACACTTAGTCACCTGGATTTGACAAGTTTTGAATCACAACGACCGAACATGGCCAGATTTCAACAAGAACTGGAATTAGTCAGTTTTGAATCAAAGCAATTGTACTTGGCTAGTTTTTGTATCAAATAAACTGTATATTACCAGTTTTTAATTAAGGCAAATGGATTTGGCCGGTTTTAAACTAAATAAGTAAGATTATGCCCGTTTTAGCGTGAAATAATTGAAATTTATAATTTTCCAAGAATTCAACAAACGAATTTTTTTATCAACTGATATTCGGATAACATTCAAAATATTGTGATATACACTGAGAGAAATGCTTATTGTTTAACGCATACTGTAAATGGATTTCAGTTCTGGTTACTGTAATTTGTGTTTCGTAAACTAAAAATCAAGTTGCGCTTACTGTAATTACAGTTGGAATAACTAAACTCATCCATAGAAGCTTTTTTAACTGTAAGAAACAGTAAGGATTACCGATTTTTTCTCTCAGTGTATAAACAAACGTCGCATTTGAACATAGTAAATATGCGGGCTATACGAAAAATTGTAACACTAACGTGAACGCTACCTGGTGGTAAAAAGTTGAATTCGCAAAATGATTCAAACCGGTAAGAAACATTATACAGTGTCTCTACAGTTATCATCGCAACAGCGGCGCTTAGTGGTAAAAATTAAATTCAAAAAAATCGTTTCAATAATGTGTTTTAAGCTATAACAAAAAGTGACAGATGCGATATTTTTAGATTTCCCTGCTTTGTTGGAGCATATAATACATATATTATTATTATATATTTTACGTAAATAACGAATTAAACCTCATAGTGTAAATAAAGTATAAATAATGTTCTACCCTGGAGTTTTGAAACATTCCATGTAGAAAAAAAGAATCGGCCCAGCTTCGGCACGACGTCGACTATTCTTTGCCAACCGTTAGCCGCCGAGATCGGGCCTATATAGAATCGTCACAAGGTTTTCATAGAGCTCAAGTTTGGTTGCTGATGTTTCCGTTGGCTAAGGAACGGCACCGATTGTTAGCCAATCGTCGGCCCATCATTGGCCCTTGACCGACCCATCGGTGACATTTTCGGTAGGCTAACCAACGACACTGACCGTGGGCCAACGCTGAATCCTATGAAAACATTGTGACGATTCAATATTGCCCCGATCTCGGTTGCCAACGTTGGGCTAACATTGGGTCTATTATCACGGTTGGCTGACCGTAAATTTTTGTACGTGGGATAAAACTATGAAAAACGTTACTAATGCATAATATTTTTTCGATTAAACCATTATATTAACGGTTTTAAAACCAAAAAATTGGACTTGGCCAATTTTGAAACTAAGCAATTGACCATTTTTGAAACGAACTGATTGTAGTTGGCTAATTTTAGAACAAAGCGATTGAAATTGAAATGGCGAATTTTGAACCAAAAGGAGACAAAATTAAATGTTTAAAAAAATTTTTTTTCATGAAATTTTGTAGGAAAGCAAATAAATTATCCAAAGTTTCTTTTCTCCCAATATCGCCAACATTTATTTTTTTGGACTTGGGCACTTTTGAATCTAAGCCCTTCAATTAGTTCGCAACTGAAATTTCGGCGCTGTCACGTTTTTGCTCGACAAAAACGGTCCGTACTTGTTTCGTTAAAAACTCGAAAGCCGCGGTCAGTCTTTTTTTTTGGCCGGTCAGTCGTTACGCTCGCAGTTTTGCCATTTTGCGATAATTGGGAGATGAATTGTGGGACACGGTGAAAGCGATAAAGTTAGCCTCGTCGGTGCACTTTTTACGACGCTGCCGCCGACTTGATAAGTCAAATGAACTTGATTAATGTGCTGGCCCCGCCCGACTTGCAAGTTTAATATTTTTTGGGCCGGATTTCGCGAAAACGGAGCGCACCGGTCTTGCGAAAAGTTACGTCGTCGTTTCGGCTATTATTGACGCGGAGATGCAGTTACGATTGGCGTTTATTGCGCGGATAGTTTCGAATGAAACGTGAGCCATTGCAGTTGCAAAAGGTAAATGGGTTCCTCCTAAAAGAGGAATTAAGTAAAAGATGTTATGATTAAAACCATTGCACATATTTTGCTGCTAGAAAGTGCTCACAATGGACTGAAATTTTAAAGCAAAAAATTACAATTAATGTATGTAATTTCTGAGAAAATGCACGTCGAAACGGAAAAATCATCGCGACGATTTCCGTCCGGGATAAGGATGTCGAAATTTGCGAGGAGACGAAGAGCTGAAATGAATTTCACGACAGGAAATTGCGACGAATTGAAGCGATCGCGTTCGTCAGTTTGTACCGGAATCGTATTTTGAGTGAGAAACGGGGATAAGAAGAGGAGTTTCATTGAGAAAATATAACGGAACTGATCAGCTTTGGAGGAAAAAATCGCGGTGCCGGTGAAAATGTCAGCGGAGCCGTCGTGTCCGGGAAGCTCGAAAAACTACTTCAACGTGTAACAGATCAATTCACAAACTTTCACCCGTTCTTATCGATCATTCGTCAGATCACATAATTGTGATAATGACTTAGGTCTTGAAATAGACTTCGCCGTTTAACCTATCGATTCGATGAGATGTTAGCGAAATGAAGTCTTACAAAGTGATTTCGACACGAGTAATTCCGGTAATAGACAGAGAGTTTTGGTTGTTAAATAATTACTTGTGTATTTCTAAACACAGAGAACATATTTTGAAACGCTCTCAGATGTTTTGAAATGTCTTCCAGCAGGTGAGCATTAAAAATTATCTTCCCTATTTGAAATAACTGTTTTTATTTTCTTTTACAATGTGTTAAGACAACATTTAAAATCATTAGAAACATTTAATGTATAAAAATATCATCTAAAATGTTTTAATATTTGAATCGTTTTGATTCTTTTTGAATCACTACAATGTAGTAATTAATATTCGCAAACATACATGACTCTGTAAGTTTTATCTTAAGTTACCGCGATGAACAATCATGTAGTTAAAGAACAGATAATTTTCTATGTTAATTCTTCTCAATCGACTATTCTATAGCGATACCGAAAACATTCTATTATATTTTCGCAATTAAACTGAAAACATTAAGAGTGAATTTCATTTGAAGATTGAGTTTCTTACTTAAAACTTTCATTTTCAGAACTGAAAAAAACTGTACTATTTAGAACTTTAGATGTTGTGATATTTAAACAATGGTAAAATTACATTTAATGTGTGGTCACATTGTTAGAGACTAGGAAACAGTCGTTATCGACATAACCTAAAATAATGAAAATAAAAATAAAAAATCCCTGTAGAAATAAAAAATTTTAATATGTCTAAAAAAAGTATGATAAAGTCTGAAAAATCCCAATTTTGACACCGTTTCAGAACTATTCAGACTTTTTATGTATGTGTCGAGCCGTGATAAGTACACTGTAAAAAAAGTTGAGTAAAATTACGTTACATGTAGTGTAACATGGTGGCCACAACTTGTAATGTAATTTTACAATCGAAGTGTAAAACAAATGATGGAGTATATGGATAAAATTATACCAAATGCGGAAATTTACCCTGCAAAAGTAATATTTCAAATCTAAAGATTGAATGCTTTCGAATGATTTTACATTGAGAGTGTAATTTTACACTCGGATTTTAAAATTACATCACAGTTCACTGAATAATATTTTTGGAGTGTACTTTTACGTTATATATAAAATTTTACATTTTTTTTACAGTGTAAAGTCTGAAAATGTCTGGAAATGCCTGAAACGTCTGATCCGCAATATTTGGGTCAGACTTTTCAGACGTTTTCAGACATTTTCAGACATTTTCAGAGTTTACATATCACGGGTCTGCACATATTCGAAAAAGTCTGAATAGTTCTGAAACGGTATCAAAATTAGGACCTTTCAGACTTTTTCGCAGTCATTTTTTTCAGACTTTTTCAAACATTTTTTCAGACTTTCAGACTTTTTCAGACATTTTTCAGACCTTATTTCTACATAATCTTAAAAGTAAAATATGAATTAATTTATGATCCGTTTAACACGCACAAGCCGAAATTACACGCAGATTAAAAGTTGCGGGTGGTCGAATTCAATAGCGATTCGGAATTGACTGTTGCATTCGTCCGAGTCTCGTTCCATCAACGGCGGTCCGTTAGCGGGTCCCGTCTGAGCCGTATCTCAGCGGCTAATTGCGTTTTAATTGGCAGGTACGCGTCGCCGATTGCCCGAGTGCTTTGCACAAATTTTTATCCGTTAATTGGCGTGTTTACGGTTTCACAATGAAAACGTTCCCTTTTGGTTTTGGTCGGCGCCCAGGATTCCAGCCGCGCTCGCGTGTAATCGCGTCGACATAATGCGTTTACTGCGCATTCCATTCACGGTTTATACGCCGCGACGTTTTTAACGCTCGGCCATTACGATTGCACATCCTTTGACGTTTAATTGACGCGCCCGGACAGCGCGCGAATTAAGAAATAAATTCTTTCAAAACTCGCCGGTGATCGTTCTCGAGCACTTGCATCATCGCGCGGAATTTCGCCTCGAATTTCGGGCCCGCAAAACAATGTTTCCCCTCGTTTACATAACAATTTTTGCGCAACCGCAATTTTACAATGAAAATCTAGCGTTGCTGTACCGCCGATTTGTTACATAAAATCGTTCATGAGAAAAACGAATCGATCGATCGCGATCATAAATTAATTATATTTCACAATCGCACGAAGAAACCATCGAGCTTATGTAAAATTCGAATAACATTATTTTCGTCGCCGCGCGTAAAAAGCGTGAACCGGTTACGCGCTTATGTCGAATGCGCGCATTACACGGGTCAAACGCGCCAAGCCGATTCGACGTGCGGATGTTCGCTCGCACACCGCGGATATTAATAAACGTCTGTTGGATTTTCATAAAGTCGAATTTTAGTTTCGTTAATTTCATTAGTTTTGTTAGTTTTGTTCACGGTAAGAAGAAATTCACGATAAGCTCGCTGTGAGAAATTTGACTCTCAGTTAACTTACTAGAAATTCACTAAATCTTCATTTTCTGAATAATTTCTTTGAAAAGTTTCAATTTAAGTACTCCCAATTCATAAAATGTCGAGACATTCTCTAAAACTATTTATAATAATCCGACACCTCAAATGAATAACATCGTAACTTAAATGTCACAATTTTACTTTGTAACTTAAGATACTTTCTGACCCTTGAACATGTATTTACAACTATATACATTTCTTCAAAAAAATTAAAACGTGGTATATGAAATCTTAGGATAAATATAAAAGACTACAATAAAACACCTAAAAGAGTCACATAAAACTATGTGCTTACTCTCACGTTGCATTTCAAAAAATGTCTCATGGCTATCTTATAGTCGAGTTTTCCTATTCCTTATGAATGGCAATATCGACGGGGTCTGTTACGTTTGCGCCACGTTTGGCAGAAATGGTCTCGCAGCGTATCGGCAATCAATCAGTATAAATTTTCGCCCGTTACAAACGTCTTCGTCCCATCTATCTCTGTCTTTGCATCGCTTTCTGCGTATCATCGATGTTGTGTATAATAATGCAATAATAATATGGCGTGTAGGTACGATTGAAGCTATCGAAGTGTCAGATGTCTTGAACAATGCTACGCGTCATTATTATGATTATCGTCAAAACGGAATACTTATGTGTGCACAGGCGTCGCTCGTAATGGATTAATGTGATGTAAGTGTGTACTGTTATTTCAGCTATTTACATTCAATTTGTGCGGCGACATTTTCATCGGAACCCACGTAAAAAGCAGCGTGGTATTTACGTGCCGGTCGCACGATAGTTTATATTTTTCCTGATGAATGGGATGCGCATTGTCAAGGAATATTATACAGTTATTTTTTCGATGCAAAAAAGTTCATTTGTCGATCGTCGGTGGAAGTGGTGAAAAGTAATGCGTTTTCATTACCGCCATGACATATGATGTATACTATACATATGAACGAATTGTTTCTAATATTTGAAAAACCTTTAATTACACCCTTCATTGAAATTTAAAACTCAAAAACACTTTAAGAAATCCGAATTATTTTTTATACAAATACTCTTCTTGCATCAAACACTCTCAAACTGTCTAAATCATTTATAGTTTAAAGAAATCCACTAAACATGATAAACTTTATAAAATCGATATACTCTATAAAATGAACAATCTCTATCCGATACATTTTGGTAAATTGGAAATTACTGAAGATATATTGCAAATATTTTTTCTGTCCCATGCACAGCGACGATGTCCGACATAAGTGTTCCATCGCTCACACGAGGTTCGTCTTCGCGAATTTCAATCTCATGAAGCATCCTCTGACGCAACCGCATGAAAAGTGGTAAAAATGCAACGAATACATGTTGCACGTTTCGCGCGCCAGCACTCGGCCGCGCAATCGTTCGATCGTTCGCGCCGGCAATCGAACTCGGGCGTGCATAATTTTATAGCCCTTTATTCCATTGTTTCGCGTCTAAATCAACCGCAATTGAATGCCTCCCCCCAATTTCCTTCACTCTCTCCTCACTGTGTCTCTGTCCTCGCGCGATTTACGTGTCGTCGCGTTTTACGCACGCTACACCTAGGGGAAGTATTCTATCTACCTTTCACCTCGGAAACAGATTCCCGAGAAAGAGAGTCTTCGGATTATTTCCGTTTAATCGGCCAAGTTAGAGGCCGCTTTCGCTGCCGAGGACGCGGTTTCAAGTTCGACGAACTGGCCAAAACCGAGGGAGATTACGAGTTGGAAGTGCTGTGCCAGAAGTGCAGAGCCGGAAATGCGCCTGATCGAAACGATATCGTCGGAGGTTTTCGTAATTACGGCACGTGCGCGCGCCGGAAGCCCGCTACCGAACTTCCGTGGAGGTGACGGGTCATCGCTCTAAAGACACGTCGCGTAATGGGTCAGCTATACGATCATTTTTGGAATCGAAAATTCGCAAAACGAAACACTGTTTTTTTCAACTGCACAAAAGTAGTAAATTTCGTACCTAGGGCGCAAAGTAGTTTTTTTCGTTCAAAGCGTGAAAGATAATTTTTGTTTTATCCTGTGTGAAAAAAAAATTAATATGACAACAGTATAGCAACAGTATGGCAACAATATGCCAGGAGTATGTCAACAGTATGGCAAGGAGGACAGCGCCAAATTTGGATCATGATCACGAGCCATAGTGTTGCCATTCTATTGCCATACAGTTACCATACTATAGCCAGCCTTTCGCCCGCCATTTGACATACTGTTGCCATCCTCTCACCATTTCGATGCCAAACTGTTTCCATATTGTTGCCAGCCTCGCGCCATATCGTTGCCATACTGTTGCCACACTGTTACCAGCCTTGCAATATATCGATGCCATACACTTGCCATACTGTTGTCATACTGTTGCCACACTGTTGCCATACTGTTACCATACTGTTGCCATACTATTGTTTTCACGCGGGTACCTCCATATAAAATGAACGTTCAAGTGTATATATGGAGGGAGCAAAGTTCTTTATTTTCCTCTTAGCTCAATTTTGGACAGAGTAATTTTTTGCATAAGGGTAGAAAATAACCACTTTAGGCCCGATTACAGGGACGAAAATAGTATATTTCACCACTAGGGATGAAAATTCGTATTTCGAAACGAGTGCGAAATCGAATTTTCCGCCGTGAGGTGAACGATATTTTTCATTACGAGGGCAAGGGAAGCCCGCATTTCCTCCCCGAGTGATGAAAAGTTCATTATTTGTGCAGCTTAGAAAGAAGCACAAAGGCCTGGGGGCCACTTTTTCATCGCTATATAATGTGAGTCATGATGCGATTCCAGACTCACTAGCTGACTTGGAATAAACCTTGACTGCACTCTAAAAAATATCTATACAGTTACCGTATGTGGAATCCGGCACCTATTTCCGGAAAATCTGATCAAATATCGCGTGAGAGTAATTCCGGTTACTGTAACCGGATTCTGGCCACTATGATCGGAAGTCAGATTATGGAAATACAAATCATCTAACCGTCAGTGGAAATTATTGTTTCGGTATATGGATGACTTTATCGGAATATATTCTTAATGCAAGATGACCATTTTTCAGAGAGGGCACGAATAAAAGTGAAAACAATCTATTTTTGGTCTAGCAGTAATCGAAATAATAGAAATCATCGATACGAGCAATCTTGTTAACATGTGCAGCATGTATACGCTGTTAATTTCATTATATAAATTATATAAATTATATACATTATATAAATTATATAAAAAAATATATATACGTTTAGTGGAAAATGTCTACATCAATTCAATTTATTCCAGAAATATGTTTATTGAACAATCTTATCAAATGATTCAGCAACTGTTCAAAATCAATTAATCTAAGGGAAATAACCGCATTATTCGTTAAATATTCAACTAACATTTAATTTGGTTTGAAAAGAAGTAGTTAGAATTTCGTCGGATAGTATAACAGAGATAATTATTATCTATACTCGAACCCACTACATTCCAGTTAAATCAGTTTCACCATACTGACTCTTTCCAACTGCACTAAAAGTTCAACATTTAAAGTTGCCACCGTTACTCAACGTAATTACTGTAGTAATTTTTTCATCTGAATTATCCGCCGGAAGGTACAAATATCAGGACCATAAACGGTTCGCCATGCATTTCATCGTGAACTTAACTCGTGTATATTAATCGCACCGAGTAAGCATGATAAACCATTTATCTCTCAAAAAGGAAAATAATTAATAGCCTCGAAATTGAATAACTCCTCGACTGATTTAATTCCCAGCGTCTAGATGCGGCAATTTGGACGAGTAGCCCTGCGCCTCAGTCTGCTGGCAATTACTCGCGCGGGCTTCGTGAAAGGAGCGTAATGACAATCATTGCACAACCCTCGATAAACGAGTGTACAAAAGAACATGACACTAGACTCGTCGTCTTTACGTATCAGCGTTGTAAGAAGCCGCGATCAGCGTGCCGACAATCAAGACGTAACGGCTCTGCTCAATTTCCAGCGTCACGCGCGCGCGTGTTCGCATCACTGGAAACACATGGTTAGACGTGAAAGGGTGAATGACGCCGCGACAATTACTTCCCTCTCGATTGCCGTGACTTAATTAATCATGGCTGAACCGATTTTGTCGCGATAATGTGCAACTTGCGTTAGCCAACAGAACCGAAAATTGAACAAACGTTTCGAGAATGTTGGCTATAGGTTTCTATTGAAGCAGAAACGAATTTCAATTTTTCGGAATCAACGGGATCGATAAGACAAAAAAAAGGAATTTGGTCAAAAGAGTTATGAATGATGCTCGTAAAACATGCGGGACCTTACATAAAAAAGATTCGTGTCGAATGATTAAAGCTTTCCAATTTTCGCAACGCATAATTTTTAAATCTTATTAAACAGGCGTAATCTGATCAGCGAGGGGCCGACTCGAACGAAAGCGTTGTCCGTCATGAAAATATATCGGCGCATTTAATGTCGGGCAAGACAAAATTCGCGAATAAATATGATAATGCGAGCACATTGCGCATAATGTGCGTGCAGAAATGCTAATGCGCGACGAGCTCATGCGCCGAGTAAAGTGTCGAGCGAGTCGCTTGACTTTATCAATCTCCCGGATCGAACGTTAAAACGCCCAATTAATTTTACGGCCACGGCGAAATTCAATAAATGCGAATTAAGCGCAATTAATTATATATTCCGCGAATCGTCGACGGTGAGTTAAATTGAATGGTTATCGGGCGTCCAACTTTTGATTATACACTTCCTCTGATTGAGATGCGTGGACCGTGGCCCAATGACCGGGGCCTTTCTAGTGCGCTTATTTTGGCAACTTTATAGCTTCCCGATGACAACTCGGCAAATCGAATTTTGGAAAACACACACTGCATTTTTTTGTCAAAAATAGAGACCGAATGATACTGTGTTTCGTAAATTATGTATAGACCACTGGTATATATGGACCACCCTCAATTACACCATTTATCAACAAATGTATGGTCCACTTATTATGTGGATATTTGTAGATAATTCAAATATCGCTGGACAATTTGTGAACAGATTATAAAAATAAATAATCTGTTTACAAATTGTCCAGGGATATTTGTATTATCTACAAATATTTAGACCATGGATTATGGAACACTCAATTAAATCCAACCTATGAAATATTCATAAGCACACGAGAAAAAATGTTGATATTAAATTAATATAAGATTCAATGAGGAGACATTGATGCTGATTCAACATCGAATATCTCTTGAATTAACATCTATCATTAGTCAAAACAACACGTAACCTAATCTTAACTCTATTTCGATGTTATATCAGCACATATTCAACATTGAATTAGCATCAATGTCTCATCTTATGAAAAGTATTGGATTTAGCATAAGAAAAATGCTTATTTAGCACCACCATTTGTCTCGTGATAGAACAAACCTATCCGCTCTGTGTTTCAGATGTTGTTCATCATTTTTTCTGTTATATAGCTTCAATTGAATGATTGGGAATTGCATCAAATATGAATTAAATATCTTCAAGCTTTATCTCATAAACCACAGGGCGCTTTTACTTTCAATGGGAAAAACTTTGAGATTAAGATGCAACTTATCGGAACTTAATCTCTCTACGTGGACAGCACACAATGAATTATGAAGTTTCCGAGCACAGAAAAGTGATTTTCGTGTTTCCATAAATGGCAGTCACGTACTCCCAGTGATGCAGACACGTGTTTTCGATAAAACGTCTGTCTTTGCGCAACGTACGTCGTGGGAATCGTCCGCGGAAACTGCCAGACCGCGCGTCAGAAAACCACGTTGCCTTGAAATTGGCTCACATAGAGACGTTTGATTAGCTTCCCATGTAACAAACACGGTGTTGGCCAACAGTCCAGCATTGGTACCAAATTGGCCAACCTTGGCAAACGACAGGAATGAAATGCCCGGAAATTCTGGGTCAAGACTGGAAGACAAATGCCACTTTAAGCCAAAAGACAATTATTGTTGGGAAAGCACTTTAGACGACAAAGTATTTGTACACTTAAAATGCTCCAATTTTTTTGAAATTGAAATTAACAATAATACAAAATGCAAAAGTTTTCATATCCTTATCTCCTATCCACCATAAGACTTTCACGATTTAAATACCATAAGATCTAAAAATAACAGTCTGTATGTGGAACCAGAAACTCAAATTGGAAAATCATCGTACTTATTTATATTATTAATTTATAATTTAACGGCAATTATATTGAGATGAAATATCCTTTGATTCGAGTTCGTCGCATCTTTGTCGACCGCGGTTGCCTGACAAATAGTATTTGGCATAAAAGCGTCGCATCAAACAAACGAAATTAATGACGCCATGCCGAAAAGCAGCGCCTTGTGAATCGAAACATAATTTCACTATCTCTTTTCGTTCGCATTGAGTACGCTTCCCCGTGGAACCCGGATGCCAACGCGCAACGCTGTAATCGTCGGAGCGAGGTTTCACCATTAATGACAGAGGCTCGTGAATAACCGATCCACAATATAAGCCAGGCTATTCATCCTTCGCGAGACCGCGCTGATTGCAGCTGAATAACGGTTGTGGTGCATAGTTGCCACGTACCGCTTACTAGTAGAACCAGTCGTCGCGGACCCTTACCACCATTACCCACTGCCTTACTGACTCGTGGGTACGCGAGTGTTCGTCATAACAGTATCATTGTAGCTAATGCGAGCCAGGAAGAATACTTAATGCAAATACAAATGATTACTTTTCGAGGCGCATTTTGAGGACATTTTTTCACAATTAAGAGCTGCAGCGACGCTATTTTTATGTAGTTAACGCCCATAAAATATTTTTACCGTATGTGGAAAAATATTTTGACGTACCCTTCAAAGATGAATAAACATTTGGCTGAGAACCCAAAATCGATACCTCTTTTCATTGTCGAGAAAAAAATTCGTGACAAATTGCTACTTTTTGGGCCTACAAAGTAGACTGTACCCTTAACTAGCTTAAAACAATTTTTCAACCTTATCTTTAGATTTCCTTTTCACCTAAAATCTTACAGTCCGACACTGGCATACTCGTCGAAACAATTGCACAATGCTGCTGACGATTAAAAAATACGAAAACATTTCCTCGAAGTTTAAATTTCGTGCGAATTGCGTAATCGTCTAGTGCATTCGCGGCGTTATTTTTAAGTTTCCACGTGTCTCAGGTAATGCATTACAGTCCTCTTTTGTCCTGGTCCCTCCATACCGTTAACGCAAAAATTGAAAACATTACTCCGACGATTAACTCAGTCGTTTAATTTAACGTCACTACATTTTGCAATACATTCTGCTAATTCCCCGGCAAACTCGACAATTAACTTCGCTCATGATTATTAATTATCTCCGAATTGCAGAGTTTGTTCATTATTTTTTATTGTACTGTCTGCTGTCAGGATCTGACAAAACAAATCAGAGATTGATTTGTAATATCAAAACTGATCGAAACTGACACTGAACGCTGAAACCTGTAAATGTGAATGATTCTATTTGTTCTTAATTTATTTTGTTCGTTGAAACAATCGATACAAAAACTATTTCTGTAAGAAAAATAGTATGTGATAGAAACAAATGTTTAAACGGCTTCATTATTGAAATCGGAAATCAATTTGAGTGTAAACCGCCGCACACATGTTTGAACACCGTTGAAAAAGTCCTATTTATAAAAAATTTTGAAGTACAGTAAAGTAATGCACCTATTTGTTGAAACAAAACTGAGTTTGTAATTTCTGAAAAAATGGAAAACTTAGAAGATTTTTTATAGCGCTGCACTGCAATAACTAAAAATGACCATTTTTACACATTTCAAAAAAATCCCCAAAATGTTAACTTCGTTGATCATCAAAGTAATAGATTTTTCCTCACACGTGAGGAAAAACACTGTACTTCACATGTGGGAGTAGTAAAATGCTCCTCTTACTCGTGTCTGATTGGCCACTGGCTTTGCTCGTGGCCGATCACAGACTTGTGACAGAAGTATTTTACTTCTCCCACTTGTAAAGTAATGTAATATTTCTTCTCAAACCTATTAATTTATGCAATTTCCAAGTGAAACTATTTTGTGAACGTCTTAAGTCTGTTTATGGTTTCATTGTAAAACAAGATGAAAACTGATCTCACATTGCATTCGTGTTTTGATCAATTTCACATCAGATAATCCATCAAAATCAGACCACATTTTTTATCATACCTATAACAATAGTACACTTGTGGACGTGTATGGTGTTAATTGAATCAAGCGTTGCTGATAAATGCAGCATCTTTTTTTCATTGTAATCCGTTCGTTCCCATCGTCGTTAATTTATAATCATTCGCGGGACATTATTAACTGTCGCTGCGTTCTTATTCTCGATTCAATTGCTGCGCCGTGATTTTCTTTGCTTAGCATTTACAATTGTCTAATTAATCCACCTGCGATACTTTATCAACGGCTCGCACTTCGCAGGCTCGCCGGCAGCGTGACGAGAGTTCAATGCAATAGCATTTTTACGCTTCGTTGAAACATTAATTAAACAATATCAACCGAACGAACACTGCTGCATATTTAATGTCATTAAACGTCCCGAGTACGTGTATCGTCGTAGATCAATGGTTAACAATTTTGCAACTGATTAAAAGATCAACCGTTCCGACCAATCGGGAAAGTTGCCGACCAGTTTCTCACGTGTAGAACCTTAGCTGTCATAAGATTCTGCGTGGAAAATTTCGTTACATAAGCACCCATGTGTTTAAATTAGCGATCGGAATTTTTATGAAGCTTTGTAACTGCCCCATCAGAACGGGACGTTTCAGAAACGTTCCTGCAACGTTTCACGAAACGTGGCAGGAACGTTCCAGAAACCTTCTGAACGTTACAAAAATGGCGGACAAGTTACCGTTTCTAAAACGGTAATTTGTCCGCCAAAAAGAAGTTTCACGAACGTTTAATGAAATGTTTTCGGAAACAAAGTTCCTAGATAGAAGAGATATCAACAAGTAGCCTTGTTTTACATATAAGTCTCGTGGCTCAGTGGTA